>JABXWE010044645.1:0-10121 GCA_014611495.1 Limonius californicus | reverse complement strand
ATACAGTTATATATATGTAAAAATTATTGTAACAGAGTATTAGTGGTCTAAGCTACCGAAATACTTCCGTTTTTTTTTCGCAAATAAAAAAAAAAAAAAGTGCTTCTTCAAAAAGTTGTGGCGCCTCAAAGAAAAAAATGTTTTTAACAATGAGTACAGAGTAATTACTTTATCTTGTAACAGGTAGGTAGGCTACATGCTTTGCAGCTATTAGTATTCCGTAGGTATCATAGTAAACTTTACATTGTTGAAATAAAATAAAATCAATGTAGTTATGTTAGATGTACTAAGAAACTGCAACTAAATTATTTACTAATATATAAAATGCAGTTTTGTAATAGGCACATTAACAATATTTATTTCTCATAATTTTAAACGAAATAAACTCAGAGAAAGCCAAGATAGCGTAAAAATATGTAGACAATAAAATCAACAAAAAAATACATTAAATGAAAACAGAAAGAAAAACACTAATTAATAACGTAATAAATGTTCAAACTGCCGTCCACCTTGCTGTTCACATAAGTAAATCCGCCGCAGAAGAGAATTTTTAACACGAGTTGGCATGTGTGGAGTGATTGATCTACATGATTCAATAATTCTTTCACGTAAGTTTCTACGGGAGTTTTGTAGACGTCGTATTTTGCTTTATCAGAGTTAAGTTCGGACTACGTGGAGGCCAAGAATGAATTGCACCTCTTGTAATTAATCTGTTATAGAAAGTTTCATACAATTCTATGGAAGTGGGGAGGTGCTCCGTAATTGTAAAACCACATACGCTGTCTAACATAAAGAGAAAAGCCTTTTAAAAGTTGAGGCAAATCGTTTTCTAGAAAATGTAAATACATTTCCCCATTTAAACTGCCTTCAAATAAATGGGTACCAACTATAAAGTTTTTAACGATACCACATCGCACATTTACAGTAAAAATTCTTTGAAAGTCTGCTTGTCGAATCTAATATGGGCTACCTTGTGAATAGAAATGGCAACTGCATCTATTTACACACTCATTGTTGCTAAACGCCGCTTCGTCAAAAAATAGGATATTTCTTAAAAACAGCGGGTCAGTAAGTAATAACTTCGTTTTTTTTAAATTGGCAGAAATTCACCCGACGTGGTTAATTTAATTATCTTCAGGAAGGTATTGCACTAATGTGACATGGTAAGGATGAAACTGGTTTACTTTTAAATTGTTACATACTCTATTTTGGCAAAAGCCTACAGTTCTTGCAACTGCTCGTTGGCTTGTATGGGAATTACATGTTCCTTGTTCGATGACTGCCGCTTTAGGTTTTACGGTTGTGACATGTCGTTGTCTCACCTTTGGTTTGGAAAATTGTCCATATTTCCGGAAGTTTCTTTCCAAACTGGGTCTATCCGTGTAGTTTTGAGCATGTCGTCGTACTGATAAGCGCGCCGCCCTTCTACATTCTCCCAAAATAAACATCATATCCGTTGAAACTGATTGTTATTACGACAAGAATCTATAAAAATCAATAACTTCGTATAGAGGTTTGTTAAGTTATGACAACACAGTAGTTGACATTTTCCTGTCCAAATGACTTTTAATGTAAAAAAAAATATTTGAGTTAACTATGTATCATATACATGTGAGAGGGGTAACTTGCGTAATTGTTACAAAATAAAATGATCACACTGCATTTTAGATACAGAATGTGTATGAAGCTGAAAATTGGTACACATCCACTTCACGGGAATCCGAACATTCTCAACGAATAATCTTCACTGCATATTGTAGAGGGCGCCGTAGTCAGATTTATTCGTATGCCTTTTGCGTTAAGTGATGCGTTGAGAAGGTACTGTTTCTGCTGAAGTGGATGACTACTGATTTTCAGCTTGATTTGCCATTTTGTTTCTGAAATATATCCAATACTAAAAATATTTTTCCTCCTTTTAGTTGCCATATTTTCTTAAGGAAGTATTTTTGTATTAAGATATGTTTAGTTCTATTTGACCAGAGGAAGTTGTAGCTAAACTGTGTTCCTTTACTTTCTGGAGACCCTGTAGAATTCTGAATAAAGAGCGATTCACAAAGCCATTAACAATATTTAAAGGAAATTTGTATAAGCCTGAAAGGAAATCTCCATGAACGTATGTTCTAATTGGTTAAGTTTCTAAAGTACAGAGGGTGTACAAATTATTTACGCAAGTATAGTTTATTGCAATTATTAAGAGAATAGTTCAAGATAAAAATTTCAATTCCAACTACACCTACTACTTTTTTTTGTCTATGATTCGTGGTAACATTAATTTTCGCCCAGCACACAGGGGCATACAGTTGTTATAACAAAAAGTTAGATTCAAATTGCATATAGTAGAGTGGGCTGATTTTTTTTATCCTAAATATTAATAAACAGAAGCTTCAAGAACAAATTGAAGATATTTAACACAATAACAGCTACTGGTTTACTATTGTCAAACTGACAGATAGCAACTTGAAAATATGTAACAGGTGCATTTAATTTAGTACACTGAAATACTTAAATGCGATTTTCATGGAAACAGTACATTTTATTGACATGAGACAACTACACCTTTTTCATATTCTGTAACATAAATTTTAGCCATAACAACAAAAATGTTAATAATAAAAAAGTTATGTTAGAAGACAAATGAAAAACATCTGCAGACAGCTCCCTCTACATTATGCAGTAGTACCGTAACGTTGAGAATGTTAGGCTTTCCTTGAAGTAGATGTGTACCAATTTTCAAGTTGATTCGCTTTTTCATTTCTGAAATATAAATAAAAATATTTTTGTCATCTTTACGGCGCTGTAACTTCTTAAGGAAGCACTTTTGTACTAAAGTGTGTTTGGTTTAGTCGGTCCCACTGGACCTCAGCAAGCTGCAGGTAGTATTTAAGCTGTGCCCCTTAACTTTTAAGACACCCTGAATATTACAACAATAAGAGTCTTTAAAAAATAATAGAAGCTATAAGGGCACAATTTTAATTATTTAATTACTTTGTGTTTCATTTGTCAAGCAGTCTAGCAAACAAGCTAAGTGCACCAACGGGAAGGTTTCCACAATATTTTTGATCTCATATGATATAGATCCTATATAATACGAAGTAAGAAATATTGTAAGGTTTATTAAAATACGAAGAAGTTCATTGAATTCATGCATTTTCAGCCTTACTAGTGTAAATAGTTATGAAAATATGAATATCCTCAGTTACAATCTATACACATTAATGCAATAGTACTGTATATGGTTTTTGTACATCAGTGAACCGAAGATTAATTGCGGAAAATTTTACTACATGTAAAATATTCATCAATCAAAGTGAATGGTCGTGGAGTATTTAACTTTTCATCATCAAGTGTACCCTTTTTAACCTGGGCGCTTTTCATTAGAATCCTCGCAATGTTTGGGTAACCAATCGATATAGACTGAATAAAGGAGTCGAGGCATATGAATGGCGAAAGTAATTGGTGGCTTAACTCAAAATTCATTCCCTCGAATTATGGATAGGATTGGGTTTTAAACATGATTAATAAAGAATCTCCAGTTTGTCGTCTCTTCTAAAAAAAGTTTTGAGATTACTTACCCAAAGAAGGTTAAATGGTAGCCAACATAAAGTAAACACGAACACCACCATCACCATCATTTTGATCATCTGGAACAATCAAATATATTGTTGTTTATGTTTCTAAAATTGTTTTATTACATAATGTAATTTAGAACAATGTACGATACGTGCTGCAATATTTTAGTGAACAGAAGCTTTCTAACAGTAATGTACTGTAGAATACAAAATATTTTACACATCTATCAAGTTCTACCGTTTCTTAAGAGCCGAAAGCATTCGCGGGATTGAAACCACCTGCTGCTATTATCTCGCGCAGAACATTTCTTGGTTTCCTACTAGATATATCCTTTATAATATATGATAGAAACTAAATTTTAATTCTAAAAACGTCTTTTGTTAATTTTGAAGAATAGTTTTCTGCTAAGGGTTTAAATATGTTTTACCTGAATTACAATGTTATACTTGCTCGTTTACTTTACAGTTTGCGAAGAATAGAAATATATCAATATGAAGTTAAATTATCATTTAGAAATTTTAACAAAACCACACAATTAATTAAAAAATTCAGACACTGTTTGCTTTCCTTTTCAGTTTAATAGAGAAAAGTTACATACAATGTTTTCTTTCGAAAATGTTATTGACCTCCATACATAACTACATACAACTGAAACAATCAAATCAAATTAATTGTTAATATGAAAAAGATGATATAAAAATATTTAAAAAATAAATAATAAGAAGATAATTATAAAATGTACAGGTTAAATAAAATTAGCAATAACTAAATTGCTGCTTTGTTATACCCCAGAGGTTTGTGAATTCAGGCTTGTTAATATTATGTAAATAACATACATATTATTTACGTGGCATATATATTTCTGATTACTTATTACATAAGTTGTAAAAATATACTTTTTTCTTTTACATTAAATTTCATATTTTTAGATAATAAAAGTATTAAATAATAAATATCAATTTCATGGATGTAGGCGGTACTTGTGCTTGGTGGGACATTTTAATATTTACTTATTAAAATTTACTTATATATGAGTCTTGCAACTAAAACATTTATTCAAGATTCCGTACAAAATCAATAAGATTTTGTTATAAATTATTAAATAATTTGAAAGTTGTGGCTAAAATGAACTTTTAGTTGTAGTAGTACTAGTAGTAGTATCTCTCTATGTAGTTCTTTGACTACAGATAGCTTTTCGACTATGCTCGTGGCTTACTTGTAACTCGAATATAGGGGATCTACTGGTTACGTGGGATCTGAACCGCGAAGGTATCTTGCACTTCCAGAGAAGGTGCTTTTTGCAAAAGTACCGTAAAACGGGGTTACTTCGACAGGTTTTAGCTATAATTCGTGCTGTGTGAAAAAAACCATTCATCTTAAAAACTTGGCCTATATGCCATCGTAACAATTGAACCTTTGGCTCTTTATAGCCAAAAAATTTTTTTCCCCCACCACCCCCTTCTACTTTTGTAGTGGGATAACTTCGACACCACACTTAATTCTACAGAATGTCGAAGATTTGTTTTTTGAGGGCAACTTCGACACCAAAATAGTAAACCATCATTAATTAGAAGCATTGGGAAATGGTTTAAGAGCTACAATTAGGCAAATAAAACACAGAAAAACGAAAATACAGTTTATTCTTCTCAAAAACTTTGGTATGAAGCTGTTGGATATAAAAATGAAAAACTAAAATAAAATTCTTCTAACTAAACGAAAACTCCTTAAATAAAGTAACAACAACAATATATAAAACTATATAGAACATGAAAACAACGGATTTAGTCTTCGTCGAAACAAATGGGACACTCGTATCTCGCTTGTTTGGATCCCTTGTTGCAGCATCCACAAACCCACTTTCCACAGTTCACCCACTTGATCCAAGACTTTTTATTTGTGTACTCGGAGTATGGAACCAAACAAATGCAACAACAATTGCATGAAGGACATTCATATTGCGGGTCCTTGGAGCCATCATTGCAAATACCGCACACCCACTTTAAACACGAAACGCAACAAATCCACTCATTGCTGTCAGTGTAGGTTGCGTAAGAACATTTGCATATAGAGCAGGAAGAATCGGAGTCAGTGTCGACAATGTCTGTCTTGTTTCGGCGAGCTCTGGACGGTCCAGGTTTATCAGGATCAACGGTCTTTGATTTTTTTGGTTTGATGGGGAGTCTTGTCTTTGGTTTCTTCGTAGTTGGAGTTGCATCAACAAAAATTTCTGGTAAATCCATTAGTTCTGGTAAATCCATTGGTGAGTCTGAACGGGTTGGAGTGATTGTTTCAACTGGTCTTTGCATCTGCTGGCCTGGTCTTGCGGACACTGTTTTTCCCCTTTTGAGAGAATTTTTCGGTTCCTTGGAATATCCTCTAGCCTCCTGTAGAAATTCTAACAAACTGGAATCTAGCACTCTCTCGGAATCCGGCTTTGCGCCAGGAATTTTCGCCAAAACTCTTTCTGGATTAAAGGGGCTCAGCCCTGTTGCTCTAAAGCCAGATTGAAGATTTGTGGCAGAAGTGTTTTCAATATGGGACCACAATCGATTTAGCAGCCTTGGGAAATGTTCTTTCGGGATGCTTCCTTTTCGACAACATTCCTTTCTCCATGAATCCAGAATTTCGCGCCATTTTCGCTTCATGGGAGCAAAAAAACTGACGTCCAGAGGTTGCATCAAATGCGTTGAATTTGCTGGTAGAGGCGTCATATAAATATTATTTTCTTCAGCTGCTTCGACAACGCGAGGGGAAAAGTGTGACGCAAGATTATCTCCAATCACAACTTTTGTTTGTTCAGGGGTGCTCTTAGCATTAATGTGAGGAATCAAAACATCAAAAAACCGTTGTTCGAATGTGTTCATATCGAACCATCCACTTGGCGTCACCTGATAAATTGTGCCTGCAGGACCTCCCTTACTCCAATTTTCGTACAGGTGTTGTGCCTTATAGACGACCATGGGAGGAAGCAAGTCCCAATTAGCTGATCCGCAAACCATGATGCTGATCGATGTCCTCGAGTGCTCTTGAACTTGTTCGACTCTCTTGGTTCCTCTGGGCACCAACACTTTCTTCGAACCAGGGTCATCAGTGATATTCGTCTCATCATAATTGCAAACATTTTCTGGTGACGCATATTCTAAGATGTCGCTTATGTTCTCAAAAAATTCTTGAAGTTGCTCCTTACCTACGGCAGCTCGTTGACGTTTGATATTGGAAGCCAGTCGAGTTGTCAGTTTGTTCCTCTGAGTGAATTTTTTTATAAAATCCAGTCCTGGATTGTTGTTCTTCCATTCCGGAACATTCTTACCTTGCTTCGTCACAAATTTTGTTACAACCTGACGAATATCCTCGTGAGTCATGGGAAAGCCCCAGTCGTTTACGACACCAAGAGTTTTTGCCAACAGCTGTTCTTCTTCGCGAGTCAACACGCACGGAGGACCCGGTGCTGCAGGATGAGTTTCCTGAAGTTTATCAATTAACGTTGTTCTCGGCACCTTGAACTTCTGGCTAGCTTGTAGTTTGGACATGCCCTTTTTCACAGCATCAATAGCCTTATCCATGTTCTCCTTTCTGTAGTTGAGGTAAGGTCTACCTCCCACCTTTTTGACGTAAGTGCGCGGCATCTTCAATAAAACTTACCGGATCTGAAACAAAGAGAAAAACTAAAAAACCTAAAAAATAAAAAAAAAACTAAAAAAAATAAAAAATAAAATAAATAAACAAATAAAACAAAGCAATTATAATAAAAAAATATATTAAATAGGACAAAAACAATAACAGAACATTGGATAACCTGAAAAACACCAAGAAACCTGAAAAAAAAATCATTATATTATACGTGTCGAAGTTACCCCCGCTGTCGAAGTAACCCCGTTTTACGGTACGTCGATGCCATTGTTATCGGAGGGGAAACGTTCATGTAATTAATGGATGTTATTGAACCTACAATCGAACCAAGGTCCTTCAGTGCAGATGCCAATGCACTAATTGCAGCGTTATAGCTAGTTTTTATATAGAAATGGATTCTTGTTGCAACCGTAGTAGCAAAGTTGATATAACATCATGTGGTTGAAAATCCAAACCGTTGCTGAATTTATCAGTTTTTTATGTAGGTATGTTTTAAGTGACTCCAAATTGAAAGACCGAATAGTATAATATAATACACTACTGTAAAGTTTAATATAGTATAGTATAGTACAAGAACTGTATAGTATAAGTACTGTACAATATAGTACCGTTTACTATAACAACATTTTAGGTATTCTTCTTCTTCTTCAGGAGTTTTATCTCTTACGGAGCGTAGCGATCCTATGCCTGTGTTGCGCGTTTACAGTGCCACATACATAGAGGGCCTATAGCTTAACGTGAGCTCCGAACTACGGGAAGTGTTAACACTTCTATTCCAGAGAAGATTTACTAGACAAAATACGTCGCGGGTTTGCCATTGCCCTGGGAGGGAGAACGGCTGTTAAAAATCCGATGTTCCGCCTTCAGCGTAGAACTCTAACGTGCTAACTTCCAGCCCACGACCGCCTTTAATTTTAGGTTTAATCAAAGAGCACTATATTTGTATACAATATACTGCTCTTTGGTATAATACAGTACAGTACAGAATACAGTGCGGTCGTAAAATGTCCTTCCCCGTACTAACTTTTGAACGACTTGATATTTCTTCACAAAAGTTTGTGTGCTTTAATGGGAGGCTAATAACTACTTTTTAGTACATATTTTAATTTTATAAATTTCAAAATGACGGCTAGGCGCCATTTTGAATTTTTTTTTAAATGGCAATGGAGGTCGAGAGACATTTTACCACCGCATTATGTGTGTATATATATACCGGGTAGCCACCAGCCTAAGGCCATGCTTATATCTCTTTCAATTATGTCCATCCGAAATTAGATCTAATATCATTGTACCAAATTTCGTCTAAATGGTTCATAATTGAAAGAGATATGAGCATGGCCCTAGGCTCGTGGCCACCCGGTATATATATATATTGCTATGGTAATTTTATGAGCAGGTCGTAGGTGTACCGTCAGTGCACTGCATGTTAGTGTGTGTACATATTTTTACTTATGGATCTCTTCATTAGGTATTCATGTGCTAGTACATTTGTTAAATGGTTGTTCTATTGGAGGTAGCGTTGGAATAATCAGGCGAACGTGAACATGTTCATGTGATCGAAAGGGTGAGCTCCAATAGGGCAAGTATTATAAAAGGAGAGTTGTTATGGTTATTGATAAATAAGGATGAAAAATTATTCGAATTCCAATATTTGAATCAAGCGGAGGTGTGATCAGGCTTCACTTAGTAAATCACACCCGAGCAAGCAAATTATATTAAATTAACACACAACGAATCATATTTTGCACAATACATTTCATATGTTGTAAGATTTGTTCAATTAAACGAAGTTATGGTACAAGCTGTTTTACTGAAGTGTTTGAGTATATTTAGAGGCATAGAAGCATAAAGGTAGCCACGAAACCCTGAGAAGAGAAGTTTAAGCCGAGGTGTAATTGTAAGGTGAGAGTTCATTGATCATTGAGTTGAAATCTGCTAGTACAATCAGCTAGGGGAGGTGTACATAGCAATCTATATACATATATATATATATATATATATATATATTTATTTGAATTTTTGATTTGAGTTATTTGTACCACAGATATTTATACCATTGGACTGTGGTAAACGGTTTTGATACAATGGAAATGGAACACCATTTGTTTTTTCGATAGTCAGTAACCGAAAATTTGATTCAGGGTATTTCGTTATATGAATTAATTTTATCAGAAGGTGTTGTTCATGCACTTGTATTAAATAAATATTTTAGTATCATTCCTGTATATGATAATCCAGCAATTTGTATTTAGTTTAGAAGGATAATTAGTATAGAAAATAATCTGTTTTATTTAGTATCTAGTTATTTACACCAGTAGGAAGTAAATATATTGGATATATTAGGTCGATGTGGTGTTTTTTCAGGTACTTTTCATATACATTGTACTCGTACCCCTGACGCCCGGACGTTTAAACTTTTTTGTGAAAGTGTCGTGTTATTTGCAGTGTTAAAAACCCCACTTAGGTCCGCATTTGACTTTCAAAGCGCAAAGACGTGTTTTATCATTGTTCCGAGTGTAAGTAAATCAAGTGCAATAGTTATCGCGAGTGATCAAAGCCGTTGCGTTGTTATCACCACAAGCGAAAACAAATCAATAAAACCGTAAGCAATCTTTATTACAATAGCAGAGGACGCTGTTAATAATGTCACCCCAATGGAAATACAAGCGTTAAATAAACGCAAATCAGACACTTTGTCACCACCCGTCAACGAAGTCCAAAAACGCTACACGTGGACATCACCAAATGTATTAACTCAAAATAAGTACTACCTGCCTCCCCATATAGAAGCTAATCTGAACGAAAGCCAACCCAAAAATACAATCAGCTCTGCAAGCGCTCCGATAGCCAAAAATAAAATTCCACCAATTTATCTTCATAACACTATCAACCACCTAGCATTGACCGCAGACATCAAAAAC
>JABXWE010044623.1:0-15041 GCA_014611495.1 Limonius californicus | reverse complement strand
AGGGTTGGTCAAAATTGTATGTTATTTGCATGACGGCTGATACGGTGTACGCCGTTCGCTGTAAATGGGCGAGGCTTAGAATTTCTAAGTGACCTGTTAGGTCCCCTGATTTAAAATGGCTTATCCTTCCGAGCGTCAGCGCGTCAGGGGCGTTATCCCTAATATGGCTTCCATTGCTGCAGTTGGACAGGTGCTCATGGCTCCCGTGATACTCAGACAGGCGAGACGTTGTATCTTCTCTAGTTGTGACCGAGTAGTAACTTGTGTTGTTTTTGGCCTCCATACAACCGATGCATAGGTGATCATGGGTCTTATAATTGTCACGTATGACCAGCAGATCAGATGTGGCTTGCTTTAGACGGCATGTTTGAGTTGCTACCACTGCCTTCTTTTGGAGTTTTCTGATATGTGAGTTCCACGTTAACCTTTGGTCTAGTGTCACTCCAAGGTATTTGACTTCATTACTACCACGGACCACAAAAGAGGTGACATACCACTCCTGAAAGAATGAAGATTGGAGACGCAATTTGTTCACAGACGAGTCCAAATTTTGGTTGGAGAGTTGTCATAGGCTCATTCGAGTTTTTAGACGTTCAATTCAACGATAGGCATTTGGTGGTGCCTCAATAATGGTATGGGGAGGCCGGTCTAGGACATTTGGGCGCGGCCGCTAGGGCGCGGCCGTTAGGGCGCCGCCGTTAGGGCGCCAGCCACAAGGGCGCGAAGACACTAGGGCGCGGGCCGTTAGGGCGCCGAGACACTAGGGCGCGTGGACATTAGGGCGTGGACCGTTAGGGCGCGGGACACTAAGGCGCGAGACTCGGTGTTATAACTTGTTACTCATCTGTATTTTAATTTTAAATAATAATAATTTATTTATATTATTTATATGTTTAACATTAATTTATCGGCTGTAGAAATTCTAGGAAGATAAAATCTGTAAATAATAGGAAAAACTAATTATTTTAAAAACAAGAAGTACAGAAAAGAATTGCGGCCTTTTTTTTATGATGTTACTAATGCTTCTATCCGCATTTAGTTATACAGTTTTAAAGACTGACTAACAACGTAGACTAATAAATTGGTCTACGCTAATACGTATTTAGCTGTTTAAAAATTTATAATTAGGGAGTTAGTGATTCTGACAATTACATTTGTTAAAACTGTTTTCAGATCGGATAGCACTGCGGGGGAAGAAAATTTTAATAAATCTAAAATATAACGTTGAATAACCTATTTACCATTATTAAGATAACCTGTAAAGGTTTGAAAAATTAAACATAATTTTCTGCATTGCATACAAATCTGTACGCAAATATTTCATTTTTAAAACCACAGGAAACCCAATTATTTTAAAAACAAGAAGGAAAGAAAAGGAAGGTCGGTTCTTTTGGGTAATTTTACTAATCCTTTTATTTGAATTTTGTAACGTCATACACTTTTGAAGATACTGGATGATGTATGTCTAGTTGCTTATTCAAAAAAATCCAAGGGCCGGTTGAGAAATTTTTCGTCACTACTTACACGCCTTAATGACCAGAGCGCGGAAAAATATGCATTTGCATTTAATTTAGCTTACATGTAGGGCAATGATTTGAGACATGTATACGAATTAGCTTCTAGGAAATCCATTTTTGAAAGTTTTAATTCGCATATATTTCCATATTTCAAGAATGTAGTGCATCTTTGCATATATGCGCATATTTAATTGTTTTAAGACATACATAATGCATATAATTAAAATTTTTTAAAATATAGTCAAAAATTTTAAGTTCTGGGGTATTGAATTTTTGTCTGGAAATTTCGTAATACCCTCTCAACCTTTATTTTACAACTCTTGTTCTAGAAAATAAAGCAGCTTATTGAAGGGATTTTCCAAAGTGGCACATTTTAACAATTCTCCAGGTAACTAACTATCTTTTACCCTTTCATCTTTGGTTTTATGACTACGGAGATAACAATTATTACCTGTGCATACAATTTACAAAAACCAGTAGAATGTTGTTCCCTTCCTTTCTTTTATTATTAAATTGTTGTAAATTAGTGAACAATTTAACAGAGTAATTTGGTCTTCTGTGCATTTGTTTAAAGCTGTTTGTGGTACATTAAAAATGCCTAAAATTGGAAAATCAACTGCTGATCACTGTCGATTGTGGATAAAAAAAGACAATGAACTAGAAACGGACAGAAAAATTATTTTTCTTCGAGCCTGTTCTAAGAAGGTGAAGTTTTTTCCTGCAGTAAACTTTATTGAATTTGTTGTCGTCTAGCTATACTGTTTTGTTATTTTTATCAAAATTCCGAATTTCATTCGTTACCCTAATTATTCTCTGACATTAAAAATGTCTGTTTGTATTTGGCAGATACCATGCTCAAAGAAGTACCAAGTGGATTAGCAAGTATCTACAGCACTTCACAAGGAAAACATTAACGGGCTTCCTCTAAAACACAACGGTTAATTACTTCTTCGTTTGCTACTGGAACACCAGATTTTGATAACTTCAATGCTGATTTGTGTTACGCTTTAGTGGCTACTAATATTCCATTAAAAAAGTTGGATAGTTTACCCTTTAAACAATTTTTGTCGAAATAGTGTGACAAACATATTCCTAGCCAATCTATATCACGTAAAAAATATATTGATATTCTTCATGAAAAGACTATGAACGAAATCAAAACTAAAATAGCAGGCAATAGGTATGTTTTGGATAGCCGCTGATGAAACTACAGACGCCAAGGGACGTTATGTGACAAATCTAATTATTAGAATATTAGAAGACACTGTTCCAGAACCGTTTTTGCACAGCGTTAAACGATCAGATAAAACAAATAATTTAACAATAGCCAGGTTTGTAAACGGCAGCTTGTCAAATTTGTTTCTACCGGAACAGATACCTACCGAAAATGTACTTTAATGTTATCCGATGCTGCGTCGTATATGGTGAAGGCTGGTAACTCTTTAAAAATATTTTTTCCAAATTTAATCTACTTGACCTGCTTAGCTCATGATATTAACAGGCTGGGGGAAACTATTCGCGAACACTATAAAACTGTAAATAGCCTGATATCAAATACGAACAAATTGTTTATTAAAGCTCCGTTAAGGGTTCAAAGATACAAAGAACGTTTTCCAAATCTTCCATTGCCCCCAGAACCTGTTATTACCACATGGGGTACGCAGTCATGTTTTATGCAGAACATTTTCAAGATCTTAAAAAGTTTATAACAGATTTTGAAGCAGATTGTGCTGCGATGAACGATTGTAAAAAACTATTTTTGGACAAACATTTTTCATGTTTTGTTCCGGTAATAAAAAATTTACAAACCATTAGTTTGCCTTTAACGGAATCCCTACATGTGGTAGAAGAATTGCAAGAAAAATGTAAAGCAAGCAGTACCCTCTGAAACCGGTAAAATCATAACACAAAAATTTTCTTCTGTTCTAAAAAACAATCCCGGTTACGAACAAATCAAACACATATATGAAGTTCTTAATGGATCTAAAATTTCGAATGAAGCTGTAAATATTGATCCATTGCTTGTAAGCAAATTGAAATACTCGCCAATTACATCATATGATGTTGAGCGCTCATTTTCTGCTTAGAAAAATGTATTAAGCGATAGGCGACAATCTTTCTTAATGGAGAATATGGAAAAATATTTAATTGTTTATTGTTTCAGTCGATAATTAAAATGTAATTTAAATAATGTTTTTTTTTTGCGTTTCAAATGTATCTGTAGTTTATAAACCTATTCTATACTGCTATTTATTTAGAAAATAAACTATTAATGTTTAAACGTCTCTTTTTTTATATCTATATTTTTTAGGAGTGTTAATTTTTTAATATGTAATTTGTGTATATTGCATATATTTCATTTAAACTGCATATTAAGCGAATATTTAAGCCATTTTATTGTGCATCCGCGCCCTAATGTCCACACGCCCTAATGGTCGGCGCCCTAACGGCCGGCGCCCTAACGGTCGGCGCCCTAATGTCCACGCGCCCTACCGGTCCGCGCCCTAACGTCCACGCGCCCTAACGGCGGCGCCCTAACGGCCGCGCCCTAACGGCCGCGCCCTAATGTCCGGCTCCGACAGTAGTTGACACTACGATAGTGAGATATTACGACCCTACACGGTAATAGTCTATATAATTCTGAAAATTAATTTGTTGGCCATTAACAACAGACATTAAATAAATGTATATTTCTGTAATTCTATAGCAGTATCTACTAATACAACAAATTATCTCGTAATCCCTGGATTTATTGCAACATTACCAACAAATACACAAAATCTGTATTACATACGTTTGAAAATATGAAGCAAATTAGAAACAAAACGTATAAAACACATTATTATCTCTCCTTTGATTAAAACAGCATTACATATTCAGAACTGTAAATCAATCAGCACTTAATATATTAATAAATTCACGTCTACGAGTGGAGTTTTCCATTATGGAAACTTTCCCGGATCATATTTTTTATAGTTTGTAAACTAAAGACTATACGTTAAAACTTTGTAACAAATCGTAAATAAATAAAATCTAGTTAATGTTTACGTCAAATAGTATGATAATTGTGCCCATTTGAACATTTTACTGCTTCTTATAGCTGTGTGATTCTGTAATTTATTGCTTGTATTAAGAAATCACCCGAAAATTATTATTTATTGCAGTCCGTGGCTCTTGAATTGGATTATCTGAAGTATCGTGAAAAATGATAGGGACTCAATCGATATCTAATGCTTTCCATTTTTCACATGAATGGTATGTTTTTCTGGTATTAGTTGCCACTTTTTCTTTCTTATCCTACTTTTAACCAAGAAAGCATCTGTGTATCTACAGTAGCTATAGGTAATCTCCATTTGTACTGTAGATCGTGCTGAATGCTGGTATTACATTCAAAAACAAAAATTACACGTAGAAGCGTTTACGAGAGAACTCTACTTCAAAATTAAATACCAGAAACCTTGATAATCTACATTCCCTATTATTATGTAAATGAAAAACAAGAAGGCTAAAAATATGATATTCTATTTCTTGTGTTACTTTATTGACCCAATTTTCTGTATATTACACAATAATCAAATCTTTATGGGAAGCTCCAAATGGTTGTCATAGCGAATAAGCGGTTTCTACTAAGAACGAATAAATAATTACTTTTCAGGATCTTGCCGACTTCTAAAACGAGCTACAAATACATCTACAAGTCCTGATTAAGAGTTGGTTTTATATAAAGTTTGCTTACTTCGTTTACATTTACGCTCTAATAAGTTGTGAAACATGTTCTGACACTGCGCAGCACAAAGAAAAGAAGGATTATAGAAATTCTATAACAATATTTCATTTTTACGCATTTGCTTTAAATTTATTTAGAAAAATATTCATGGGAGAAGGAAAATATGGTCATTCAAGCGGCAGAATTGATTATCGCTTATCGTTGACTCCATTTGTATATTCTCCTTTTCATGTTTAATAGAAATGAAGATACAGCCGAGATGTTGAATTCAAGATTAAAAATACCTGTACCACTCATAATAATTTTTATGTACTCCACCATTGATTTAGTATTTAACAAGATTTTAGTATCATCAGTTGATATTAAAATGTTTGAAACAGACATATATTATGTGAGAAAATAATCCAACGAAGAATAAGTTGCACGAGTATTCAAAATTTTTACTAGCGCAAAAAGGTAAACCAAATTTAATGTTTTGTATAAGTATATTACTATATTACTAAGCCGTTTGCGAGTGGTGCGAAGTCTTAAAAAGCCAAAAAAATTAATTTACATTTCTTTTATGGAATCGTTTCAAGAATAGTTTACACGCGGTTAATGAATTTGGCGAATAAATAGTTGTCGCGCACATTTACGAGCAAATAACAGGCGAGCATACGGTAGCGAGCAAACAGTAGCGAGGTTATGGATGCGAGCAAGTAAAGGAGACATTCTAACCACTACATTTCCACTATTATTTACAACTAGAAAAGTTTCACCGTTACGAAAATCATGCAGAAGGATTTTCCAAAGCAGATCCTGTGCTTTGCTAGTATTGTGTACTAACAATCACATTTTCTCTATATATTCACAGTCCAATTATGTACAATACTCATTATAAGACACTGACACCTGCATTTAAACTATAAAACTTAATTTTTAAAGTTATAAATAAGTAAAATTCAGTATCCGTGTACCTCTGAAAAAACATACATATTTTATTTAAAAAAATATTTCGTAAATCAAACTAATATTTTAAAAGCTTCAAAATTCAGAGTCGTTTCATATTCATAGTGTAATAGTCCGGCCTGTTGCCGGGTAAACTCAGAGCCAGGGCTCACTGGGAATAAAAATTATTTATCGGATTTACAGTTTTATTCCTATTTATTTACACTTCTACCTTAAAACTAAAATACTGGATTCAAAAACACATGCAATAAGAAAAACTAAAGTGCGGTGCTCTTAACGGAAAATCAACGCTGCCTTGGTCCGGCTCTGGAATGTAGATGATTTCAACTCGGACCGCATGGGTCAACGGATGACGACGCGCTGCCGTAGACGGTTTCTGCCAGCTGAGTAGCACGCTCGCTTGCTGAAGGCCACACCTATTAACAACTAAAATTTCTATTATTGTAATGGAATAAACGGGGTTACTCGCAGCTTCCTGGAACTCGTTATTTCGATTACCTAGCAATGTATATAATTAGTTCGGGGTACCTATAACTGGAATAATAGTGATATGAATTTTCCGGCGTGGCAGTGGCCCTCGCCGGTCTTAATCGCGGCGCTGTGGAATGTTCGTGTTTTCGCCAGTATTGTGTAGTCGTTTAGAATTATTAATGGAAGCACTAATGGAAAGCACGGGTCACCCCAGTCTAACACAATAGTGTTGCGATATTCGTAGTAAATTCTTTAAACTACTTTCAATGCGGTGTCTTCCAGGTCAAGAGAAAATACGTTTTAAATGTTCGGGAGAATTAAGGCCTCCACTAAATGAAAGCTCGGGTTTCCCCAGTCTAGCAAAATAGTGTGGAACGGAAATCATTAACTGGATTACCCTGTCAAAGAACGGGTTTCCCCAGTCTAAGTAACGGTAAACGGAAAGTAATCAATGGATTAAACTGTAAAAGCGCTGGTCACCCCAGACTAATTCAGTGTTCAATGGAATTCTAATATTTTCAGGTATGCGGTGAACTGGGTTTAGTTAAAGGATTCGGTTTAGAAGTTCAGGTTACTGGACTGGCTTTATACTGGTCTCGGAGCTGGACTTCCTCTCCGGATTACGACGTAGAAGATTTGGTTCTAGGACTGGTTTCTGAGCTGGACTTCTGGCTCTGGATCTCCACTCAAAAGTTCTCGGTTTCGGACCGGTTTCAGGACTGGTTTCTGGGCTGGACTTCTTCCTCTGGGCCTCGACTCAAGAGTTAATGAATTTTTCTAAAAATTTCAATTTTATATTGCTGGTCCGGCTGATCTCACTAGCTCTGGCGTCGTGTCGAGCCGGGTACGGAGTGGGATCGCGCATCGGTTTGCTACTACCAGCGCCACCAGCGCCTTTCCGGTGAAATAACAACGAGGAAAGTTTCTAAATAAATTTAACAACGCGTTCTGGCCGGGAACTTCGTTACAACAGATACGTGTTATTAATACCAATTATTTCTAAAGCTGAAAAGGGATTTTTTAAAATTACTATCTTAATCCTTGAACACAATTTATACATATCGAGAGCTGTTTTTAGGATTGGTTTTGAATTATCTTTCGACTTATTTAATTTAAAAACGTTTCTATATTCGTCATTAACAAAAATTCTATTTATTCTTAAAAAGTATATACATGATACAATTTTAGAGTTTAAAAATTATTAAGTGCTTTAGAATCCACATCAATTCTATTACGGGATATAAGCGGACAGGAATTTAAAAAAAATCGCATGTCCCTGATAAATATATTTTCAGAACTAATATTGAAGCCTCCTAAATGTATGGATTTTAATTAAAATGTCAAATTTTTTTCATGAAATGAAATATTGATTACTTTGCCTGAATGTTAATATAGACAGAAAAAATTGTAGAATTGCTAATATCATTATTGCATTCAAACAACGGTATTAATTAAGTTTCCCCTCAGCAAACAATATAAATGAAAATGAGTGGGGATTACCATTACGCGTAGGAAATATTGTGTAATACATGAAAACATACCCAGATTCTTTTATTGCTTCTCTATAAATTATTCAAAATAGTACCAACAACGCTCCCTAAAATTCAGGTTTACTGAACGTAAACTTGTATTGCTGAAATTACCGCTTCACAAATATTTAATACTTTTTCCTTCAATTCCGCCGTTGAATGTAAACTGTATGAAGCAAACATAAACATAGAAAATTAACCGAGACTTAATTACTTCCGGTGTCTGGATTTGGCAAATATATAGGCCACGAAGTTTGGAGAAAACAGCAAGGAAGAAGGAGCTGATAGTCCCTAATTTGAAAATCAGGGCAACTCGTATCAAAGCTCAACAAAATTTGTTTTACTTTAGCAATCTAAGCTAATCTAACCAATCTTAAATATCTGTTTCTTATGTTTTAATTGAATATTTTTTGGACTAGAAAATAACATTCTTAGATTATATAGAATTTACGTTTGAAATTTCGTTTCGGCATCTCAACAATGACGCAATTTGAGGGCCCTTAAAATTATACGTAGATCTATGACAAATTGCTCATTAAACTGACGCTCCCTTTAATAACCGCCCGGTAATTCAAGCTTTACTCTTTAATTAAAATTATAATTTACTTTGATTTTGTCAAGACTTCGAATACTCAATTTCCCTTATCTCGATTAAATATTAATATTGAACTGGTAGTGATACGCAAAATTACTAGCATTATATACTAACATTATTGCTGTCATATATAGAATTTGTGTAACTGTAAGTCAAACAGAAATAATAATAAATAAAAGCACCAAAAGGAAAACCAAAGAAAATTGAATATATTTTAGGTAGTTTTCAAGTATCTTTAGACTTTTGACAAAACTAAAATGTGTGTATATTCCATGTATCAATTGGGACAATATTACACCACATTTGAAGATGTTTACTTGCCGAAATGAAGGGATTTACCCGTTGCTTGCCAGTTCGAAAAATTTGCTTCTTCTGATTAAAAATGTTTTATTTCAATTCGGATGTATTACTAGGCTTAAACGAACGCGTTGTAGGCACTGATATGTAAGACATTATAAAACACAATCATAGATGATCGATTTGTTTTTCGTTAGCGATTAGCTGATATAGTGATAACCCTGGGGAACACAATTTTTGTTGAGTTAGATCTGACACTTGTTTTTGGCTAACGTTTGGCATGTGAATCCTAAAATGACCCCAGATTTTCTCTATCACGTCAACTTTTTATTCTACATAGTGCCCTCCCTTTTTCCCAAAAATCATACATGATATACATTTTATTCATATAAAGGTTATGTAATGTTACTGTAAATCATCCTGAAGCCTCCGGACACCTCAGTTGTGTACAAGTAGTGAAGTTTTACTTCAAAACATACATACTAAGGTAAAACTTTACGCTTATAGCTTTCCCGGAGTGTTCAATCTGAGGACAATCTCGCTTGATACTCCAACAATAGTCAGCAATTGTATGTGTATGCCATCTACCCTGATACCGTGCCTGCATGACCTTCACATCTTGTTGAAATCGTTCGCTTTGCTCATCACTGACTGCACCAATGTTTTTCGGGAAGCCAGCAAGATGGCTATGCATAAAATGCACCTTGATACTCATGTTGAACCGAAGCATTTTAAAGCTCTCCAAGAGTTTCTGGACAATTTCGGTGTAATTCTGTACTCGTTTATTTCCAAGAAAGTCCTTGGCAAAGTTTTTGAACGACAACCAAGCATTCTTTTGGGGTTCTGACATTGTCCCATGAAATGTTCATCTTTAATGAGCTGCTGAGTCTGTGGACCTGCAAATATACCGGCCTTTATCTTTTCAAACGAAAGGGTAGGATATGCAGAAGTAAGATACTTGAAACAGTTCTCTTCAGTTGGCAAAGCTTTGACCAATTTCATCATGAGACCCAGTTTTATGTGCAGAGGTGGGAATATAATGTTCTTTCTGTCAACAAGTGACTCATGTAGAATGTTCGGATCACTAGGTTTGAGGTCAGATCTTAGAACCCAATTCAATTCCCCAAATGCTTCTCACGAGCTCTGCTGTCCCACAGACAAAGAAAACGGGGATACTTTGTGTATCCACGTTGCTGACCAAGAAGGAGGGAGACCATTTTAAGGTCAACACAGATGATCCAATTGCGTTTGTGATACTGCAACAGATCAATGTCTCTTTTTATGTCTCCATATTCTTCACGAAAGCAAATTGCATGGTCAGTTGGGACTGCACCAAATAAATTGTCATTGTGAAGGAGTACACACTTCAAGCTCCGCTTGGAGCTGTCGATGAACAGTCGCCATTCAATTCCGTTATAGGTTGGATTTCCCAAATCCTCCATTATACCATGTATGTTATGGCAATACACAAAGCCACCGTCACTTCGAAAGTACTGCAGATATGCACTTTCTCTTGTTCGAAATAGGATAGCTTCGCTTCTATTTCAAGCAAATTTTTCTCGTTTAGTCGTGATGTAGGAGTTCTGAAGCCTTCTTGAATCGTCCCAAATCTCGTACCAAATCATTCAACTCATGCTGATCAAATTCCTTACGAACTGAGTCATCGTTAATTTCAAAATCTTTTCGTTGCTATCACTTAGTTCTCCACTAGACTCCTGTTTTTCGAAAGAGGGTAGTTCAATGAAAACTGGTACTGGGATTTCAGCTGAATGAGGTACAGGGCGTATAGCTGATGGTAGACTAGGATACTCTAATTTACATTTATTTTTCTTGCTATATCCTGATGTTTTTACTATACAGAAGTAAACAGTCACTTCAATGGTCTATGGGCTCTCGCCAAACCATAAATATACTAAATGACAATAATTTACCACGTGTTCACTTCGTCCACATCCGTAAACCCTCGATAAACTGCTTGCACACCTTGTGAGGGGTCCAAGGCTTATCTTGGTCACCAAGCTTTAGTTTAAAATATGCAAAATAGGCTGGCTTGACAAATACGCTTATGTTTGTCCTCTGACTGGGAATAATGAAACGGCCACAGATATAACAAAACTAATCAGGGTTGTTTAGGCACTTGCGGCGAGTTTTAGCAGAGGCAGACATGATCTGAAAGAAAGGAAATGAGTATGTATGTAAATAAAACAACTTGTGTACGTATGTAAATAAAAGGATAAAATTTCTGCTAACTCCTTATGTTGTATACAGACAAGAACTCAAACTTCACTTTGGAATACAACTGATATAGAGCGGCACACTAACTCTCACTATACCGTCTCATGTGTAACTGAATTTTCTAGACAAGTATGACCTTTCACTAGTCGCCCAGGCCGTCCCCACCCTCTCCATTCGAGGGAGGTCGCACTTGATCGAGCCTAGAGTAGCCGCATTAAGATAATCTGTAGAAACAAAAAACTGTCGTGATAGAAGAAAACTGATTGCAGTTTTGAAATCAGCATGCCTATTTACGTCTAAAACAGCTATAAAATCGAAGTCAACAGGAATTATGTTGAAAATTGTTACCCGATATAATTAATGGCTTTTTATGATCTCTTTCACTTATTTGCTTACTATTATGTAGAATACTCATTAGGTTGACTTTCTTACTTTTTTTTTAGGAATATATGACATAACTGTAGTGTCCTCGGTAAAATAGAAATTGGAGCAATGTATATTTTTACTTATTCTCACGACAGGTAGCTTCGGTTTGTTCTTCTTAACCTAACCTAACATGATAAGATTTCTTTTGGTTGCACTATCGCAGATCGTCCCTATTTTGATGCCACATTTTGCTGGCTCTCATATATTGCTGAAAAAGAATATTCCTTCAACAGATATTGTCTACATACTAAGAGGTAGCAGCATACTGTAATACAATAATATAACCATACAGTATGAAACTAATATTATTAGAATCTAAAACTAAACTGACCCAACACACACAAATAATATATATGTATATATATATACATACACAGGGAATTTTTCTTTTTAATATACAATGTACATGTAATTGTCTATGTATACTTGTAAAAAGAACGCATCAATTACGCCTATTGTGTAGGCAACCAACTATATATAAACTAAATTTTTCGAATTTCAATTTTTCTAAGAAAATCAAAAGCATGCTGTGGCCAAAACAATCAAATTAATTCATTGTTAGAAAATAAAATTAGTTTTCATTTATTGTCTTGCATTTTTTATACAACCTTGTACAGTAAAGACGCAAAAGTGGAAATTCTAATGTGGTATCAGAATGTTAACAGATTATGAAATGTGACAGACTTATTTTCAATAAAATATCCAGAAAGGCCCATTCCTTGTATACGAATCATACACGCAATTGTTAGAAAATTTAAATCAGAAGGATGCATAGTCACCTACAACTATTCGATGTAGACAAAGAAAAAAGAACAATCCTTTGTGAAACTTTCTTTAATTTGCTAATGAACATGAATACATTTTAAATAATATTGCTTTTAGTGATGAAGCAACTTTCACAATAAATGGAGAAGTCCTGACTTTCTTGCGAATGCTGTGCGTGCTTTTCAACACCGTTTAGGTTATTGTTTAGAAGTAGAAAGTGGCCATTTCAAATACTTGTAACTGTTGTTTCTATTTTCATTTCCGTTTTCTGTTATTGATATTTAATGTTTTACAATAACAATCGTCGCTGTTGTTCCACTTATTTTGATTTACCTATTTATAAACACCGCATCGAACATAACCTTCATACTCAAATAATTTACAACTACAGTGACGTTTCTGTATGCTTCTGTTTTTTTAGTTTTCTGTATAGTTGGTTGATGCGTTCTTTTTACAAGTATACATACACAATTACATGTTCGATGTATACTAAAAAGAAAAATTCCGTATAGGAAAGCGCTTTAATTCGGTTATAGAAAAAAAAAATCTGTGACGGTAGGTATTATTAAGTTTATGGATTACAGAACATAAAAATACAGTAACCAAAAAAAAGCATTAATATTGAAAGCCTCTATTTTGGTTCGTTTATTTTTAGAATATTAGGATTAATAAGTTGTCAGAAGAAGGAATTTAAAAGAGTAAACAATCCCTAGGGTATTATTGTCTGTCACTGGTACATTGTAACAGATAAATAATCACAAGTAAAAATAGTGTTATTCGCACTTTGTTCAGCGGCCAGAAAACAGAAATAGAAATAACCTGTGGGCGCCTCCAGTTATAGATAACAAAAAGCTACGGGTATGTTTTGCGATGTACAAATCTTTTTTCGTATAGCCACAACTACTTGCAGCTCGGCTAGTATCGATTTCGAGTACTATACAAGCAAGATTTTTATATTCACCAAAACCTTTCCGAACAAAATGTTCGTCATATGCAATTTTTCGGGTTGCTTCCCTTAGCAATATCTATTCTAGGATTGTAGGTGCTTAAACATAAATGTTACACATTGTCACCTACATTCACCAACCCTACGCAAACCCATTTTCTTTTTCTATCTTGTACGTTATTGTAGCATGTATTCATTGTATTATTTTCTTATTAGGTACGTAATATCGACATTGTGTGGAGAGATTTACTGCCCGACTCCAGATATCGTCGTAGCGATGCTTTTCTGGATAGGCTATTTCAATTCCGCCCTAAACCCTCTGATATACGCCTACTTTAATCGGGACTTCAGAGAGGCCTTCAAGGATACTCTACTGTGTGCTCTACCTTGCTGCTTCAGCTGCTGGAAGAATCCACCTAGATACCTCTAGCCCGAGGATAATCCCCCTTGCAGGGACGAGCAACTTTAGACGGATTATAATAGCGCTAACGACTGAATGCTAATCAAATTCCATAAGCAATATTATTCCAATTTGTTCCTTGGGAATTCATTTGATACGTATATTGTATTAGTTTTGTGCACTAGCAGGGATTCGATCATTGTATAAGGATAATTAATAGGGATAGGATTTATATGCATTTAAAAATGCCAAAATTTTTATACAGCATAATTCGTAAGAGCTTAAATTATTAGTCTGTGAATATTAAATCTATTTATTTACAGGGGTTAATAATGAAGTCAATATTTGTGGAAAGAATTGAATTGCTTTATTACAGATTTTTAAAATTTAGTTCTTTTCATATAAATTAAACATTCAATCAATCACTTCAGAAGATGAAATAATTGTGTAAGAATTACAACTATTTTATTTTTCGATAATATAATCACCATTATATGTAAAATTCCAAAAAGGCACGTAAATCTTCAGCTCCTAATTTCAGAAATATGTATAGAGTTACGTGAACTTATACAGAAGCGGTTTTAGTTTTACATATCGTCGGCCTAATTAAAAATAATTTTTAAAATAGTTTTTGCGATTCAAACTAAATTTTTTCAGGTATGAACTGATTGTTTGATTATTCGATTTTTCTGTACGTTTGGAAAACAGTTTGTGTAAACTCCCTACAAAATGGAAAATTTCACAGCTTTAAGCTAAGAACAATTATTCATTCGATGATAATCAATCTCTTTTTCTTTGTTATTTCAAAATATT
This sequence comes from Limonius californicus, assembly GCA_014611495.1. NCBI lineage: Eukaryota > Metazoa > Arthropoda > Insecta > Coleoptera > Elateridae > Limonius > Limonius californicus. The sequence goes on along the minus strand of JABXWE010044623.1, from coordinate 372 downwards.
TCCTGTCAATTTTGTTCCCAACAAGCTATTTATTTTGAAATAAACAATAACAAATGTGTAATATTTTTATTACTGTTTATTTTTATTACCTCTTTCCAATGCAACAGCTTTTTCATGTTCTTCTCCATTCAATGTTTTGAAAATATGTAAATCGTAATCTTCAGAAAATCAACCAGAGATCTTTTTAAAGCTGTGTAATGTGTCTGCAATGAGAAAATTGCAACGTTAATAATTATTTCCAGATAGAAAATCAAAATATTGTTAAATTTTTTGGACTTATAGAACGTAAATTTAAAAATAAATAAAATTACTAATATAACCATCGAATATATCATGTAATAAATATTTCAAAAAAATACAGATTATTAAGTT
>JABXWE010044604.1:0-12428 GCA_014611495.1 Limonius californicus | reverse complement strand
GCGTGAATAGTTGCTTTTGTTTATGTTACTTGTTATAAATATTTGTAAATAGTTCTCTATGGTAACTAAAATTATGCTAAATCAATCAATTATTAATTGTAGATGCCAATTTTTAAAGTCAAATTATGTTTCCATGACAACACACGGCATTTTTCTTTTGTTTTAAGTAATATTAACAATTTTAGTAGAGCTGTGTTCATTACTTACATAATTATCGGAAAATATTAACATTTACTTACTTACACATGATATACATCACCGGAATGTGAAAAAAATATTATTTTTCATGATTGCATAGCCAACTACAAATTTCATATAAAAAGTACAACTTTATGCCATAACTCGAATTTCTAATAATCTGTTTAAAAATTATCTACGCCACTGCATTTGTCTCACAAAAGTGCCTCAAGAATAAAAATTATGTTTGTTCATTTTGATAAATAAGCGAGATATACCTATTCAATGTAAAGTCGAAATATTGAATTACCGCGAATAACTGAAAACAAAAGACGTTAACCAATTTTGGATTCAAGCATTATGTTTGTCTCGAAAAAGAGATCAAGAATGGGTTCGATTTTTCCATTAACTCTTATAGTTATCGATATTTCCTATGGAAACATCGAAGTTTGCCCAACCTGTACTGTAAATAATGAAGAAAACATTGTGTAAGCTTTTCCATGTATCATATAACTATTTCTCTTTACTGTTAAAAACCACAACTTTATTAATTTATGTGGAACATTGCATATTTTCAAGTTTTTGAAGTCTGCATGAAATATACACTTCAATACATGAATATTTCAGATTACATCACCTTTTTTTTTTTTTTTTCTATTTACAGTTTTATCAATTTATAGTATACATTTATTTTATTTTTAAAGTCAATGTTGCACCAGAATCAAAATGTTTTAAGCTGCCTATTATCTCGTAATATTCTTTGAATTGCCACAATTGATATTTGCTGATGTCTTAAAGCACTGGTTGCTATGCAATGACAAACAGATTATTAATTAGATATCACATCACCTTTGGCTGAAGTTCAGAGCCTTACAGAAAATGAAACTTAGTTGTTACCAAGTATGATAGAAGTACTTTGTTTTATTTTTTATTTAATGTCTGCCTATTTCTGCTACTATGGCTAACCACCGACGTCAGGGAGCGATCCTATCACACCTGGAAATTTAGCCTGTTTGAGGGTTCTTTTGACGTGCCCAACAACACTTGGACACGGGGCCTACGATTTTACTTGCTATCCGAGAACAAGGGCCGTTTTCGCGTTTTTTATCGCTCAGAAAAAAACCACCGACCTCGGCGTCCGGATTCGAACCCGGGACAGCTGCGTGAAAGGCATACGGCCAACCTATCCGAGCTACCGGCGCCGGTTAGAAGTACTTTAAAATATTCTGAAAATTAAATAATTTAATACAAAATAATGGTGAATATATCCCTTTTTCTAAATTAAATTGTACTAATTTAAGAATGTTAAAATGCGAATTTGGTTTTTATAACTTCATCTGTTTGAAACTATAAGGGCTAGCGCGCACGGGTGACTTTTGTCACCGTGACAGTTTCGTCACTCTCATCAAGTCTATGGTGTAGTATGAATGTGCGCGCATGTTACGACGTGACAACGGGGTGACTTTTTTTGTCCGTGGACCCGCGAACATGCCCGTGACAAAACTGTCACCGGTTCGCTAGATTTCAATGGCCGTGCACGCAACGGTGACAAAAATGTCACCCCCCTATACGCTCCCCGTCAGTTGCGCTTTGACAATCAAGGTGACAACGTCTGCGTGATGGAGTCGGTGGCGTTTACATCTCAGCAAAACGTGTCTGTACATGAAGACGACATAAATAACGATTTATTTATTGAAGAAGTTGAAAAAAGACCAGCACTCTACGATAAGAATTTAAAAAAGTATTCTGATATACATATCAAAAGTAAAGAATGTACAATAGTTTATTAAAACTTTTAAAACTCATTCGAAAATACCCAAAAAAATTCCTTGGATATGCTCGCAGTTTTTCAAACATAGTGTAAAATTTGCCACTTATCAACCTGTCACAACAAAGGGGATGAACCCAGTGTTCTTTTTCCTGATATTTTCTTTTGTGCCTAACTACCAGTTCGCAGACCACAACCGTCTCTTCGAAATCCATGTTGATGAATGACGCTAATTTTCATTAAAAATTAAATGACTGTCACTCTTCGTGAGCGCACTCATCTTTGGTGACGTGACTTAACGGTGACAGAAACTTTATTGTCACGGTGACAAAAGTCACCCATGCACGCTAGCTCTTAGACTACACAATGTCCACAGCTCAAAGTCGGACCTGCCTGCTTGTTATGCGAGACTCTCTCGATCAAGTAGATCTTGGTTCAAAGTTTATAGGTTCATAATGTTTTTTTTTTAATAAAAATTATTACGTGCTGTATTAATTTACCATGATTTTTGGAATATTTTTATAACAAAAAGGCCGATATTTTTTAAAGGATACATATTTAAAATATTACTATCTTCATCACATGCTGTCTACATGAAACACAAAAAGTCAATTTTGTCGAAACATACTACATGTAATCTAATCGCAATTCTTGCCGATTTATATTTTAAAAAACAATTAATGAAGCCTTAAAAATTTGGAAGACTGGTCTAGTCAGTTTTTACTACCAAATTTACTATTTAAATAGTCTTGGGCACAGAATTTTTTTTATTTATGTGGCATATGTGAGTGAACATTCAGCCAATAATTGTAAATATTTCAATAATAATAAAAGTCGCAATTTCGAAAAAAATCACACATGGGGCACAGAATTCTTTTGTATTTGAGGAATATGTGGAGTGAACATTCAGCCAATAATTGTAAATATTTCAATAATATCAGTCCCAATTTAAAAAAATCGCACAAGTCACGTTACTACCAGAAATATATAACAAAAAAATGTTTGAACCTATTTTTAGCAAAATATTAAGTTTTTTGTTTATTTTTAAAGTGACATATTTATTATAGAAGAGTTGCAATTAAAAGGACAACATAAAATGGAAGAAACATAAATTAAAACATAAACGGTAGGTATTAAAAAAAATTAATAAATAATTAAAAAGTTCAAAACACGTAGAAATGAAAAGGAAAGAAAGAAAAATTGGAAGTAAAGCAATTTGAAACAAAAGAAAGATATGTTTAAGAAATTACAATAACTATAATTTTGATAACAGAGACTCCAGTAAAACTGGACAATCCTACATTCTTCTTATAGTGCCATACTCAAATCAAGTGTAAGCGATGAACAACCACTGGAATATGCGTATTTGCTGTATTAGGTAAATGTGTTTTACTTTATGATTGGAAAATACAAAAATGACTTTTCCAACGCAAACTATGGACATTCAATATGTTTTTCTCGAAATTCCCACAAAAACAAAAAGTTGGACAGATGGGATGAACTATTTTGTGCATACAATATTTTTTGAAATAATTTACCCCATATAATAGTAAATCATTTACATCTTGCAATGCTTGGTTTAGTGACATGTGTACATTGAGACCTTTGGACTTGTCTCATAGTACTTACTATACGACCCTTACATATTTTTGCAATATCTTATATATTTATTTTAGGTGTTTTTTCTTATGCTGTATTATATTACAAACATCTGTTGCATTTGCTGCCAGAAATGTTTTTTAAATATTTCAATGGCTCTAAGCAATAAATAATTGGAATACCTTCAAAACTTGGCTGAAATGTGTAGTCCTAATGAAAATGGTGAAAATATGCACACATGTTAAAATTAATAAATTTTAAATGAAAACATGTCAGAAACTAAACTGTTCCCATGAAATATCAATATTCAGTTTTTTTGTTTTTATTTATTTGTTACAAAATTGAGCAGAATTTTTTTTAAATTGCAGTTAGGTAGATTCTTTAATTGAGACCATTTTAAGTAAAACCCATACTTTTCCTTTAAATAGGCCCACGAGCTTTATGTTCTAATCATAATAATAGAGAAGGATAGGAAGATATCAACTGAACGTTGTACGTAAAAATTAAATAAACCGCTTTTTGACATATTCCGTCAGTTTTGGTAATATACCATTTAAACATCACTTGTACATATATTGGAAAATGAATATAGACGTCTTCAAATATTTTCCTCAGCCTAAGTTATTTTACATAGTCCAAGTTCATTAGATCCTATTGAAGATGGAAATCTACATAGATGTATTAAATATTGAAATGGTAAGGAAGTTTCTTCAAGGTTCTGTATCTTCAACCCCAGTCCCCCTGGTACATGATTTAAAGGAAATGTTAAAGTTATGATTATTTTCTGATGGATTAAATTTGGAAGTATATTTAGAGCAACCACCTAATAAAAGCAACAGCATTATTAATGTTACTTTTATTTTCATTTTATAAATGATTACTCACACTGATTTTACATGTACTAATAAATTATGTAAGGGTGAAAAATTAAGAAAAAAACATCACTAAAACTGCTACACGCATTGAATATCCATCTCTTCATATGGATCTACTATAGCTTTATGAGCCACAGAATGTTGAAAATTTTTTGATTTAATAGTATGCACGACTTCTGCATAACCATGAACCACATTACTTACTTAAAAGTTGATTAAATTAAAAAAGTGAAACATTATTCGCATAGTTTATCTTGATAATATTGCTTACTGATCATTATCATACACTTGCCAGTTGCTCAGAATTTATAAAAATCCTAGATACTAAATTGGTTTTAAAAATGTTATAAAAAAACATGCAGTATAAATAGGTGACATGTCATATACATTTAAAAATGCTTCTTCCATCTTTATCCTTTAAATACTGCTATTCTAAATTAATGACGAATGCAAATCAATGACAAATAGAATGCTGTTACAGCTTTATTAGAAATGCGTTCAATCAATTATACATTAATTCTTGCAGATATTAAAGATTAATTTAAAGGCAGAAATAGGTGAGAAAAATAAGTCTAATAATAATAATAAACACGTACACATACAAAACAGTATTACATAGGTCTTCCCATGCCTCTGCCTGCAGGTGCTGCATCACCTGATTTTTGATTTTTAATGGTTTCATCAACAGAAAGAATTAAGCAAGTTGCCTCACAAGCAGCAGTGAGAGCATTGACTTTCACGATCGCTGGCTCCCAGATGCAAGCAACAAAATTGTCACTAATATCTTCATTATTGATATCGACACCATACCAACAGTTGCCTTGGGCATGTTTCTGCCTCAGCTTGTTCAGGATATTGGTAGCATCAAATCCAGCATTGTCACACAACTGTCTGGGAATTATCTCCAATGCTTTAGCAATGGCGCCAATAAGTAATTGCTCTTTACCAGCAATGGTACGAGAGTGATCACGCAACATACGTGATAATTCCATTTCAATTGCACCACCTCCAGCAACGACTGCATCATTTTTGATGGTTCGACGAACAATCATAATCGCATCATGTAGAGAACGTTCTGTTTCCTCTAGGAACTGTTCAGCTCCTCCACGAAGAATCATTGTACATGTCTTAGCATTGGGACAGCCCTTAAAAATGTTGTATCTGTCACCTCCTATCTGACATTCTTCAAATTCCTCACAATAACCTAAGACAGAATCGTTCAGATCATGTGCAGTTGTTAAAACTGCACCACCACAGGCTTTCATTGTACGTTTAAGATCTTCTTCCGGTACTCGTCCAGCACAAAACATGTCCCTGGAAGAGAAACATTAATTATATTTGAAAATTAAATGCGGTAAATATACAGTTTGTCCAGGATAATAATTTCATGCATGGAGATGCGATAAATGGTTATTTTATTTTGTGTGGTGGAATATATTAGCGTGAGCTCCTAGGGTAGAGCGACACCTGGTTGCCACTTTAACCCTGTTAGAGGTAGTTAGTGCCATGACACACTAACCCAAGTGGACTGACGGCTTGAGGTTGTTTTTTGAGAAACTGGGGTAGCAGCATATTGGCATGTATCATGTAATGGAGCAAATTATTGCTATCCTGGGTAGTTTTAGTTTTAATTGGTTTTATATTTTATGTTAGATTATGTTCTAGTTAGATTAGTGAATTAAGTTTAAAGTTAAGAAGTTGGCGCCGCAAATAGTGACCAGTGCGGGTAAACGTGTTATCGGTCAAAAGGAAGTGGTAGAGAGAAAAGGTGCGGGGGAAAAAAGCGAGGCAGTACCCAACAAGGGTAGCTACGAGGCAGTCGCTCCGTAATATCCACTGGCTCGGAAAATAACACAGAAAATGTGGGTCCCGATTGAAGAGCCCCTGGTGAAATTAAAATCATCGGCCAACAACAATTGAGACAGCCATCGACCTAATCGAGCGTAATCAGCTACTGGTTTTGAAGAGACTCGCAGAAAAACCCAACGCGAGGTAGATCCGGCCAACCAACTGTATCACCGCAAACCAATTTAAGGTGAGCCTTTTGATCTTTTAAAAGACGACAACGGGTACGAACCAATCGGTCGCGAGTGCTTCATAAATAGTCAAGCGAAAGCGAACAAAAACGAACTAGGTTCCTTTTCGTGATAGTTCACCGTTATTGCGCCGTAGTTAAGTTAGTTATAAGGGTTATTATACGAGGTACAATAAAGAATTGAGTTAGATTTTATGTTTGTATTTTTCACTGCAACGGGTAAATTCAAACTCTGCAGAACCTGAATCGCCCTGAGATTAAAACGACATTCCATGCGGTTGAGCTAGCCCGAGGTAAGTCGCATCTGGGTAAACAATAAAGTGGGTCCCGTTACAATCATTGCTTATCTTTGAATACTGTTTTATCAGTACTCGCAGTTATTTGCTATGCTGCTGCCATTAAAAATGGTAAAATATGGAGATTTAGTTAAATAAGAAAATTTGTTCAGCACATCTAGAAATACAAAGATCTACGTGAGAGTTCTAGAAATGTTGATTAGTGTTCAATAGAAACTGAAAAAACGCAATTTCTTGTGTTACATGACTATAATCTATCTATTATCAATAATGCCATAAGTGATTTTGAATATTACGGCACTTTTTGAAGTTGATTTCGAATCTCCTCTTCAATTTATTACAGGTAATTTCATTTTCAAAATATTAATATTAGTTGTGTTTTTTATCAGGCATCCAAGAAGCCATGCGCATGCATCATTTGAAATAACTCTTTTTCCCCTTCCCGCTGATCTAAGGATAAATAAAATACTTATATTCTTTCAATATTTGATTTGGACAAACTGTTTTTTGTATTAATTGTAAGAACGGACACATTTTTTATAATAAAAAAAAAAGAGCTCACACTATTATTCAAAAATATGTTCTTAGTTGTAACTCTGTTACTTTTGAAAATAAACCAATCCAATAAAATGAAAACAGAGCTATTGCTAGTAATAGGATGGCATACTTTAGTGCCTATTGCAAATAAGGTAGTTGATGTCAATATCTTGAGAAGGTTGCAAAGTATAAAAAAATGGAAAAAATGATTCAACATATGCATACAAAAGCACCTTATTAATAGTGAAGCTGTTTTGCAGTATCATCGATAAGTGAATTTTGCACAAAACAGAAACTTTCTGTCTGGACTGTAAAAGAAACACTAAGTAGTGCATATTTGTCCTGGACAAGCTGTCTAGCCAAATTTATATAGGAGTATTACTTTTCACATTTGATTTAAATCAGAAGTATAATCATTGTCTGGTATGCAATCATACAGTGCTATTTTAACAGATTTTCTTTATCTTTTGACAACACTGCAAAAACTTTCCAAAAAATATACTAAACATTTTATTTTCAGTTTTGCACATTGTCATTGTTTCTAATAACACGAATTGAATTTAAGACAAGGGGCAGTTTTATAATTTTTGTTTTCGAAATTTTATTTTTTTTTACACAAACTACTCCATGTTGAACAAATGTAGATACTCTGTTTTCAAAATGATTAAATATTTATGAAAAATTAAGTTTCCGTAAAGTTTGTGTGTATCATAATATGTGGGTTAATCGTCTAGTATAGATTCTGAACCTGTAAACAATAACGAAAAGTTCAAATAACTCTTTAGTCAAAATTACTTTGGTTCCTAACTGTACCAATTTGGTGGTTCAGCATTTTAACCATGTTCATGCATAAACGTTGATCACTTGAATTTATCTGGAAAATTTTAACCACAAATTTTATTCTACCCAAAAGTCCATTGTTAACTTAATCTTCCATAAACATGAAATTATCTTGAAAATAATTCTTTTATCACACTGCAGCAAGGGTAACTTTTATATATATTTTTTATGATGAACAGGATTTATAAAACAAAAAATAAGGCAATTCTGATGAAATAAAAAATATTGTATGAAATAGAATTTAGTGGTTTTATTCAACCAAAACTAAATGTAAACATTAATTTTGATGTGTATTTTCTGCATGCAAAATTTCAAAATGTCAGTTCATCTATTACCAGAGTTTATGGCTAACAGGAATACACACATAAAAAATTTGGTATTGCAAAACTGTTTTAAACAAAGTTCCACAACATTGTGTTCAAAATTTTGTAACCTTTCATTTTATTTGTATTTGTATCTGTACAACTTCACCAATACAGCAAAAAGATATAATATGAAGGTATCAACTACAAAAACCAAATCAATGGTAATAGCGAAAGAACCCATTCGATGCAAACTTGTAGTAGAAGAGGAAATAATAGAACAAGTATCGAGTTTCCACTATCTTGGGGTAGAGCTATCAAGTGACCGCTATTTGTACAAAGAAGTGAGGAAGCAAGCACTAAAGGGAGCCAGAATGTCAGGGTACCTGCGAGATATAACATGGAAAAACAAATATCTCCAAACACAAAGCAAAGTAAAGATTTACAAAACAGCAGTGAGACCAACATTAACATACGGAGCTGAAACACCAGCAGAAACAGCCAAAACAAAACAACTATTAAGAACCGTTGAAATGAATACGCTAAGAGCAATAATAGGTAAGACACGCCTAGACAGGGTAAGGAACCAAGCTGTAAGGGAGGAATGTGAAGTAACAGATGTAGTAAAATTTATAAAAAAGAGAAGAGTTGAATGGAATAATAATGTTAACAGAGCCAATAACCAAAGACAAATAAAAATAGCACGTGACAACAAACCGACAGCAAAAGGAACCCGGGAAGACCAATGAAAAGGTGGGCCGAGAGCTGGCAATTTACAACTGTAGAAACACCATAGAATTAGTGTGAAGAAAAACAGGCTACTGCCTACAATAAAAGAAGAAGAAGAAGAAATATCTGTTTGCTGCTTCTTTGTTTCTCAAGTGATGATTTTCTGGACTAAGTTGACAAAGTGGTTGAATGGAGCACCAAATCACAATTGAAAGTAAATGAAAAATATTTTTGAATTGCAGAGCACAGTTTTAGGTGTAGATTTAGAAATTCATCATCCTACATGTTACTACATTCTTTACAACAATAAAATGAAAAATGAATGGAAGTCAACAATAATTAAGCATAAAACATTGTTTGAAAAGCTAATGTTAATGTTATCTCTGCCTATAGAATTAAGAGGTGAAGGGTAATTTGAACAATATAAAATTATCTTACCGGTCGGCAAAATACTGAGTAGCAACATCACCAATAGGAAGTTTTGATAACACCACTTGTGCACCAGATGCATGTATTTTGGCCAGTTTATCGTACAAAATATTCCACTCTGCATCTACAATTTTCTGGTATTCTTTAACATTATCGATTCGAATTTCTGCATTATCTCGCTCAGCTTTTAATTCTAATTCAATATTCAGTAGAGCAATTTTGCATTTTTTATATGTTTTAGGCTGCATTTCAAAACCAGCATATGAGAATGTCTTTTTAAATGCTACACCAGCTACCAACATTGAATCCTCTAGAGCTCCACCTTGCACTTTCTTAATACCAATCATATTAAGTGGCAAAAGCTCATCCAAAAGCAGCACGGCATCAACAACCATCTTGGAGAAGAAATCTTTTTGTTGGTGAATCAACTTTGAACTTAAAGCGGTTGCCGCACATTTTTCCAGTAAAGCACGGAATTCTGCAGCATTGGATTTGCTGATTTTTACTGAAAGTTCGTTTATCTTTTCTAGACATAACTGCAGGGACCTGCGCACAGCTTTTATAATTACTCTAGGATGTACACCCTCCTCAACAAATGATTTTATTTGTTTCAAAAATTCGCCAGCCAATAATACAACGCTGGTAGTTCCGTCACCTACCTCGACATCCTGCGACTTTGCAATATCTACCAGTGTTTTGGCAGCAGGATGAACGATATCCAGTAGTTTCATAATAGTAGCACCATCATTAGATATTGTCGTTTTCCCTTGGTTGTCAACAATCAATTTATCCATTCCCCGCGGACCCAAAGTTGTACGAACTGCATCAACCACAGATTGGCAGGCATTTATATTTGATACAAGCTGTGGTTTTCCTTGAGAAGCGTCAGTGCCTTCTTTTAAAAGAACGATTTGTGGTTGCTTTAAAAAGAAATCACGAGAAAATTAGTCAGGTGCATCATAACCAATCATGACATAAGCAGTTCTCCAATTTCCCGATAAGCGGCATTTCCCATAAATTCAAAATACAAAGTGCGATTACTTACCATCATCTTTATAAGTTTATTTTATAATTAGTTTGGATTTAACGAATAATACTGAAGTAATGACTAACACAACGTGCTAAACATCAACTTGAACATAGGTACGATTTTGGGGGAGAGAACATAGCTACCAACGTTGAGAATTAAAAAATATGAAAGAAAGGTACGGCAATCATTGCTGCCGCCATGCCTAGAGACCCGTTGAACAGCAATCGATTAAACCCTCGCCAAAAGTAAAACATCATTATAATTGTGCACCGCTCGGTATTACGGGACTCTAGACACAATTTTTATGTAAATGTGTAGTAAAATGTGGAATGTCTATATTTATCCAATTTTTTTGAAATTTAATTACTTTCGATTAAAATTTACTGAATATACATGTTTTATTTATTTTAAATATTGTATCTCCCAAAATTCAGATTAGGACTATTTATTTTTTAAATGTTACTACTACTTTTTAAAGTTGAAATTGTTGGGTTAAGGCAAATAAATATTTTAAATAACTTAATTCAAAATCATTTAAATTAATGTTTGTAGTAATGAAACAGTTATCAATTTTGTTATTGTGTATAATTTTACTGGTACTGGTACCATGTTGGGTGTACTGTCTAGAAAAGGAAGTTACGGTTAACATTGATGCCGGTCGGGAAGATTGCTTCTATCAGCAAGTCAAGCAGGGAGAAGTTATCGATTTGGAGTATCAAGTAATTGACGGAGGGCATGGTGAACTCGATATTACGTTCCGCATGTCTGATCCAACTGGTCGTATATTGCTGACAGATTTCAAGAAATCGGAAAACAGCCATAGACTTGATGCTTCGCAAACTGGAGATTATAAGTTTTGCTTTGACAACACATTTAGTAGTTATAACACCAAAACTGTGTTTTTTGAACTCCTTGTGGACAAAGATGATGATGACTGGGGTAGCGAAGAAAATATAGATTTTAATCAAATAGAGGGATTATCAGCAGAAGAAGTTTATGAATTAAAAGTTCAAGATATTTTAGAAGTAGTTGGAAGAGTAAGGAGCCACATTACAAAAGCAAGACACCTACAGGATATGTTCAAGTCTTTTGAAGCTAGAGACAGAAATGTAGCGGAGGAAAATTTCTTTAAAGTGAATTCATTTTCTTTGTTTCAAGTATTTATAATGGTGTCTGTAGGAATCATACAGGTCATTATGGTGAGAAGTTTATTTGATGATAACTCCAAAGTACATAAAATATGGAAAAAGTTTGATTCAAGAAGATAGCTATTTTATTTTTATACAATGCAAACTTATGCCAAAAAATATATGCCATGACATTTCTAGCAATAAATTTTGAACTGATGTACATAATTAATATACTGTTATATTTAGAAATGAATTTGGAATCGAAGTTGTAACTACTTATTAAAGTAGATCAAATTTTTTATTTAATGAAGAAATTCGGATTATTATACACTGTTTATTATAAGATAGATTTCATGGATCTCAAGAATGGTAAAAAATAGAAGGTGGGTTAAATGGGACAAAAGCTTCCCACTTAGGAGTACTAAACTTATTTTTGTGTTCCCCAAAATATACATAGCAGATAGTAGTGAAAACTGCATCTTCTAAATTAATTTGAAACTATATAATTCACTTAGGGGTAGAAATTCAAAATATTGAAGCAAAAAGTTGTAAATATCTAGCGGAGGTATTTAAAAAAATATATTTTTGAACTTATATCTCGATAAGCTGCTTGTTTTTTTCTTTTCAACATCAAAGATCATACACCTATTTATTTTCAAAACCTACAGGGATACCTTTGCA
>JABXWE010044590.1:0-17371 GCA_014611495.1 Limonius californicus | reverse complement strand
TTATGTTGTATTTGTATTGAATGATGGCATATGTTGTCAAGAAAGTATTAAGGAACATTGTTCAACTGAAAACTGACAATTAATTTCATTTGTTTCCTCGCCTACTTGTTCGAATAAAGCTCTAATCTACATACGTAAGCGTGCATTTGTTACTTAATTATCGATTTACGTTGTTAATTGATCAGATAACTATGACATGTGATACACCGTTGCAAAGAGAATGTTATACAGTTTCAGAATATGTAATAAAATTGGGTACATTCCATTTAAAATTTTGAATGCATTTGCTGCAGCGAACACATTTGATTTTCAATTGTTTTTTTGGCTATAGCAGATAATACAAAATTAAATGTAGAGCAGCTTTTCTTCTATAACATTTTGTCATATCTCTAACAGTAGCCGAGATATCTGCTGTGACAACTAAAATCAAACAGACTGTATATATAAAAATATATAGACGAATTTTTCGATGTTCACCATTGATCTCTCGGAAGCGACAATACGGTAATACGGGGTCCGTTAAGTTAGGGAAAAGTTGCGCTTTTTCATGGCGATTGAGAATCTGGAAAAATCCTCGATATTTTGAAAACTGGAAACTATGATTTCAGAAAAAAATTATTATCTTCTCTGTCATTACGCTATTTCAATCAAACTTGTGAATTTTATGTTCTTGAGTTGAAGGACGCTGACAGATATTTCTAGGTCTTCTAGATTTCAATCTGCGATACTCAACTGTGGATTTTCACGCCTTTAAATAGATATAAAAATTAGCTTTTCAAATGGTTAATTACATATACTTTTTCTTCCTAATTTGAATATTTGTGTAAATAATTTCACCAGGGTTTTGCACCAATATGGTAACCCGCAGAGTCGGACCCTGTTGTGCATTACACAAACTAGCTTAGCTTTGCCTTACACCGCCTCGACATTGCGCAAGCGGTACAAACGAGGATCATGATTATGGTGATGGTGTAAATAATTTATAAAATCGCATATGCTTTGAAAAACAATCGAAACTGTCAGGTAAATAACACTATGCACTATGTCAGAGATAGTCCCTATGTAATAAGGCAGACTAGCCCGCAAGTTCGACATTCTTCCAATGTATAGGCTGGTCTTAGATAGTTTTGTTCTGGGTCAATTTTTCATCAATGGACGTTCAGATGGATCTACACTGCTCCAAGAAATTAACGAATAACAATATTGTTTAAAGTATTATATGTATTGAAGTTCGTTTAATCATATATAATGCTTAAAATTAAATAAACCACATTTTATCCAAATTAACAACAATCAACGCAATTTAACAACAATTATCACAAAAACTAAAAAAAATCAAAACTCGAAAACTGAAAAATTGTAAGTTTACAGGTTCACTACGCTGTGTTTCCGCCTCGACTTGTTATGATGGCTTGACAACGACTGTCCATGCTTGAAATTAACACTTAACTGCTCTTGTTCAAGATTATCCCACATTTCCACTAATCAATTCCCTAAGTCGTTAAGAGTTGCAGGGGGTGGTTGAAGGGATCGTACTTTTCTTCCGAGAATGTCCCAGAGGTACTCAATCGGATTCAAGTCGGGATTTCTGGCTGGCCATTGCATAACAGGAATACCAACGTCGTCTAGGTATTCTTGCACAATTCTGGCTGTGTGGGGCTGAGCGTTGTCGTCCATTAATTGGAAGTTGTCTCCAATTTATGGGGCATATGGCACAACATACTGTTCTAAGATATCCGCAATGTACCTATGACTGGTTAAAGTGCCGTTGGGGAAGATGTGTAGATTTGTGCGGGCCGTGAAAGATATGTCTCCCCATACCATTATTGAGCCACGGCCAAATGCAGTCGTGGGGGCAAACTTGCATTGAGCATATCGTTCATTTGCACATCTAAAAACTCGAATGCGCCTAACACAACTCTCCAAACAAAATCTGGACTCGTCTGTGAATAAAATGCGTCTCCAATCTTCAGTTTCCTAATGCAAGTGGTTTCTAGCAAAATCCAATCTGTGTCTGCGGTGCTCTGCAGTCAACTGTGAACCAGTAGCTGGTAATCTGGCTCTCAGATTTCCTTCCAGAAGACGTTGGCGAACGGTTTCAATGCTAACCTGCTCATTATGTACTGCTGAAAGTTGTCTTTGGAGGGCTCTTGTGGTGGTAAAGCTCTCCCTTAGTGCACACATTCGAAGAAAAAATCTTCTACAGCGGTAGCAGCACGTGGTCGCCCTTGCCCTGGTCGCCTGTCATGTTCGTTAGTTTCTTTGAAACCCTGGATGACCCGAGAAATTGTTGTGTAATTCACCCCAAGCCTGTTAGCCATAGCGCGGAAAGAATACCCTTCTTCGAACAAAGTAAGGGCTGTGACACACTCATCACGACTTAAATTTCATGAGATACTTTGCATTTAGATAAGACTGATCGTACAAGCAATTGTTTCATGACAGCTACACGATTTAATACGTTTTAAAGTAAAACGAAACAGCAAGTAAATTGTAAATGTGCATGTAAAATTGGTTTTTTGTTAACAAAGTTCAAGATGTAGGAACAGACCAAGAGTAACGTGTGTGTATCAGGTTTGTATCAGATATTCATTACATGCATTTGGTTGAAGTAGATAGCGCACTACTTTTCTTTTATCGCAACATTATAATAATTGGTGCGTTAATTTCTTGGGGCAGTGTAGATATTTGAAATGTTTGCAAACAAATTTAGAAGATGTGCTAGACGAATTGTTGCTGGTAAAATTGCAAAATCACGAGCCATATCAGCAATATGGAGGTGTATTGTTCGAGACTGTTAAGATGCACGTTTTCCAAATTTATGGCTTGGTACGTTTGATACTGTTTGTCTATCTAAAGGTGTGAAAGTTCACTATGGATACCATAAGAAATAAAAAAGCAACTATCGCAGCTTGAAATCTAGAAGGCCTAGAAAATTTCTTCAGAAGTTTGATTGAAATAGCGTTATATTAATTAATTTTTTTTTTTTTAAATTACAAATTTAGTTTTTTTGTGATACATCAGGTATGCTATCCAGGATTTCTTTCTATCGCTATAGAAAGCGCAATCTTTTATTTTTTATCTATAGTGAAACTTGTAAAAGTGACCACTTACTTTATATATACAGGACAACCTAGTCAAAGTGACCACCTTCTTCCGGTGCTTGATAAAATAGTATTCTTTCAGAATAATTTTTCCTATATATAATGACTAATGACAATATTTAAAGAAACATGAATTCTAAAATACAGTTCGCTAAAGTTATACAGTTGCAAGTTACATTTTTTAATTTTCGGTTATTCAACCGATAAAACTCGTATGTACCTTGGGGTACATTTTGGTATACATAACAACGTTGTATATCTCCTTCGAGAGCATTGCTGTCATTTATTATTCAATTTTGTAGCTTAACGTTGTAGAGGATGAAACAATGTTGTATTTTGTGACATGCGATTTAGTCACATAGAATATTATAACTCCCAGGTAGCGATCTCATTAAACCGACGACTTTTAAGAAAAATACTTGTTGGTGGTTATTAAAGACAAAATGTTGTATAACCACATATAAAGAAAATTAGAATTTCTGAGTATACATATGTAATTTAATGTTTCTTTGTATTTTCATGTTTTCTTTGGGTTTTCTGTACAGTTTTAATTTCTTGAAACTATGTTGTGTATATGTAATTGCAGCAAATAAAGCTATATATTAATTACGAGTAATAGCTACTACTGCCGAACATTACTAAATTTGATTTGTTATCTGTAATCAGAAAATACTTAATAATTAACTTTTCTGTTTCTGCAGCAAAGTTCCTTTTTTCATATGTTCGAAATATAAGAACAACATAGCAACATAGCCAACATTCTATAGTTCATGTATATATTTTCTTTAATGTGGCAACCTGCTTAAAGTGAGTATTATGCACTAGTATTGTGGCTGGTCACTTTAACAGCTTCCACTGTATAGAAGAATATTAATTACACAGTTGTTATAAGCAACAATAAAAAGCTACAGTCCCATGAACGCTACAAATATATGCTATTAATTATGCCTATAGCCTTTTAATATGTGACATTTCAATATGTACGTTTAGCGCTATATAAATTATAAATAAGGTTGTCTTGGTCTCTATTAATGCTTACTTTTCATCCTGGATTCATTATTACTATTTCAACTTTAGCGTGGGCTACTCTGTATGTTAAGCAGTGGTTTTAACACTCATTGTTTTAGCTAAAGTAAGAAGCTTTTGTATAATCAAAACATTTTTTATACGATATTTAAATAGGCGGTGCTAGTTTAAGCAAGTGCTGCAAGAGTTTTCGACATTGTCATAGTTGAGCATTCGAGAAGTACCACGTTTCGATACAAAATGTAACGCCAATGTAGGAATTAAAAAAAGTTGTGAAAATGGGAAAGTTTACACCCAGCCTTTTCAATTTAAACGTTTCGATTAACACAAGGCAAGGGATGATTGTATTAGTATATTTTATCCAATGTGCTATTATTTAGTGACGTTTCAGGTTGCGGTTGTGTCTAACGAAGGCATCTCTTCGACATTAGACTGCGTCGTCATATGATTGATTCATGCTGACGTTTCGCTAACCGTTGCGGGTAGTATTATCAACGCGTAATGGTTTACGTCCGCAACGGTTAGCAAAACGTCAGTATCAATCAATTCCACATCGATGCGGTCTAAGCCAGAAGAGATGACTTCATTATTAATTTTGTTTATTAGAAAATATGTTATTTGAAATTAGACAATCCATCTAACAGTGCCTTCTGCCCCGTAGTTTGAAGACTACTGGTTTAGATCAATATCTGCACTTACTTTGTAGGTGCGATTCTGCTTCTTCGAGTGCTTTGTCTCTCATTAACCAAATATAATAGTTTTAGCTTGAATATAAACACGTAGAATTTTAAATTCCTTATAGTTATGTAGTAACTAATATATTAAGTTCATTACTTGTCGTTTTTTTCAGCAGAAATTTATATTAAAGCGAAATATCACAGTTGTTGAGTTGTTCCGTTCTGGCAATCTGGGAATAAAAATGGAAATTATATGTTCCTCTACTATACAGATATATTGACGTTTTTAGAAGAAACGCGTTCATGAAATTTTAAATATGTGTCAAGGCTACTACCTAGATAATATAGAACTGTATCTTTTCAAGTTCAATGATGACGATGCGTATTTAAATCAAGGAATATCATCTAAAATTGCTTTGTAATTTCAGATAGCCTTAATCTCACAAATCTCACTTAGCGGGACTATAAATCACGCTTATTACCATCATTATTCACTTTTTAAAAACACGGTGGGTGACATCCCGTCGTTTATAAAGGTTGCTGATTGCGTCCTTATCTAGAAAATTGTACGAAGCTTTAAATTTAGAAATTACTTACTGGCAATAATTATAATGTCACTACCTCAACCTGTAATTAGTTCTATTTTTAATTTACTCCTATTTCTATTTCTACTTTTTATGTCTGCGTTGCTCTGGTATAAACGAAGTATTGACGATATAATTATGTTAACGAGAATTCAAGTTGATGCCACGCTAATTCAATCTTAATAATCTATGATATTGTAATTTCCTTATGACGTACTTTCAGTTATATTATTGACATTTTCCGTTAAAACGTGTTCTAGTTATGGTTATCGCGTACCTTAAAATTAATTCAATTGTGAAATTGAACATCTTTAGAATATAAAATATTTAAGTGGCATGGTATTAAGAGTTAATATTCAGGGAATATGTAGATTATGCACAATGTCTTCATATTTTTCAAATGGGAACATTAAAGTATTATTGCTTTGTATTACTTTCAGTGTAGGAAAAATATTAAAAAAATTCCTATGAATTTAATTAGGGTAATTCCGGGAGAGATGGCCCATATTTTATTAATCGAGTATATAAAGAAATATACAAGAAGAAAAAATAAAACGTGATGTAAATATATGGCTTCTATATTGCACAATACAAAGTAATAACTAAAGAGCGGATAATATGCACGACAAAATTGAAATATATGCGCACATATATGCAGAGATTGTTTGGAAAATATGCATATACTTGGGCCATATATGCAGCAAAATATGCAAAAATAACAAGAATAATTAACAAAAGATGTAAACTCAAGTATAATAGGTTTTATTGGAAAAAATCAACAAATACATACACTAATTAACTTACTCGTATTATATATAAAAGCTAATTAAATATGATTTGCTTAAAATGTCTCCATGAAGAATTCCTATTAATAAATGGGCAATGTAACGGCCACATTTGTCCGTAATTTCATCTACAATTTTATATAAGCAAAATTACTACCCACTAAGTGTCTAATTTCAGACATTGTTTCATTGTAACAAGAATTTCCATACTTTTTTCGTTAGGTGCTTTCGTTGGGTACATTTGGTTTGCAAAATGTTTGCAAGAACGATTTTAAATTAACATTATTTAATTTCGATAACGGTATATTAGACGAAATTAATGCTTTACATAACTCCTTATTAAATTCCTCTTGGTCCGTCCCTGAACATTGAGTCATGGTTTGCTGAGAACAATTGCTTCGCTTCCATTTTTCACATTTTGCAATATGTGAAGGAGTTTTAGTGTGCTGATAATAACTATATTAAATATTAATATAAGAACTTTGGATACTGGTTAATAACAAAAACAAACACCTTCCCTGTCATTACTTTGTTTTAGTTACGAACATATTATGAAAAATAATTTTAATTTATATAAGAAAAATTATTTAACTTACCAGTTTGCTGCAAGCTCGACAAAATATTTTGTCGCCATCCATTACTGGTTCTGAATACGGTTTAATCCATGAAGCAATCTTGTTCGATTTGCTCATTGTAGGTATATACTATGTATAATATTCGCAAGAGATCAACACTATCGGAGTATCGGACACGTTGTAACGACGAGAAAAGATTCTATTATAGGGTTATTCAATGAGAGAAAATACTTTGTAAACTACAAACAAAATGTAGGTATGTATCCCACTCAATATTCATCCTCCATTGATAAACAAGAAACAAGTAATAAAATGGAATAGGTCGGCACTTCAAACTGTCAGGAATTCCAGGCACAGATCATTAGCAGCCCAGCTGTGAATTGTCGGTGATCTGTGTGCACTACTCGAAATTTCATAATCTTGTTTTGACCACTTGACGAAAATTTACAAGCGAATAATGCAAAAAGCCAAAATATGCAAGTTTATGTAACTTGTGTAAAAATATGCAGCGAATGCCCAAATAAGCAATATATGCAATCACTAATTAGCGTTAATTAACTCTTATCAGTGTAATCCGTCCACATAATTGACTATAGTCAAAGATACCCAAAAATTAAAATATATGCGCTTTGTATATAATCCGCTCTTTAGTAATAACAAAATAATCAAATAAAAGACGCTTAACAATAACAAAAAAATAAATTCTGAATACTGCAAAAAGTTACCTCGCCCAACATGTGTGGGTGAGTTGACTCACATACTACGGTAATATGACTTTCTCACTAATTCCGCTTTTTGGCCAAGATTTTGCCACATCTATCACACAAGTTAAGATACTTGGTGTAATTTTCATGCAACCAGCGAGAACAGTGAACTCATTGAAGCCAGGCGTAATTTGATACTTTTCTCCGCATCCTGCGCACTTTGTTCCATCGTCTTCTACATCTACACTATCTTCACTAGAATTATTACATTCAATTTCTGCATCGGTGTTTTTAGATGAAGAGGAAGAAACATGTCTTTTTTTCTTCTTAAGACAAAAATGTTTCTTCTCGTTTCTCTTCAACTTTAGTATGTGGTTTTTAATTTTCATCTCATTTTCTTCTCCAAGAAGGCTAGATGGACCCCGTGCAGATTTTTTAAATGACCTTTCCTAATTCTTCTTCTTAACGTAGGCTGTGGTACACGGAAATGTCTAGCAGCGGCGTTAATGCCAATTTCTCCTCGTTTCGTTGCGTTTACTGCACCTTGCAGTTGTTTTTCTGTCCATAAATATTGTTAGCAGTTGCCTTTTCTTTTAAAGTCTGCAGGCATAGCTAAAAATTAAAAATACACTCAGTATTAATGTAATTAAACATAGGTGATCTCGCCCAGGTTGACTTCAGGACTAATCCAAAATAACAGAGAGAAATTACAGGCCTATTTATTTCTGAGGGAGGTCTTCCAATGTTTGGATAAAGTTCTAGACAAGCTAACAGTCAAATTTATCCTCCTTGTTACGGTATTTTCCGGCTTCCAATCGTCCGATAGGCTACGTCAGAGGTTAGTTAACTTATTCCATAGAATTAAACTTATCGGGTAGTAGAAGCATCTGACAGTACTATTTCGGCAGGATAAGGCAGCTATGAGTGTGTACGAGGTGGTACGAAATATTTCGAGCGGATGTAAATGTAAATAAAGTGTTTATAAAATTAATACTATTTTTCGGTGTAGTAACTAATCAATAGATAAATTTTACAAATTGAAGAAGTAAATCCTGACCGCAGAGTTATCGTGATAATGATTTTGATTTTTCGAAAGATTGCAATTTTTCGGATAATTTAAATTCAAGAAAACTATTGTTCAATCATTACTGGAACAAATTCAAATAAGTTACACCAAATAATAATGTAGTTATGTAGACGAAATTGTTTATATTTCATGAACCATTGTGTAATACCTTGCGTTTATGTAACTTTGCGATTTTATGCACGTGGAATTAGTGGCGTTAGTAAAGCTACCGCAAAAAAAATGGTTGTCAGGGTTACACATACAATTGCAAATTTAAATCCCATATGTTACTACGATCTACGGCAAGTAACGTTAAGCGACGTCTTCACGGCCCCGCCGGCGTTTAGTAAACAAAATATAGGTATCTTTGTCTAACTCACTGCTTTTAAGATAATGCTTCCTGTTCCGCACACCATTACACTGAACTTGTCATACATTTTTTAGACCCAGTGGTAGTTAACTAGTAAGAATTTGTTTGATACTTAACCCACAGGATAAGTTGTATTGAAAGACGCAACAACACTGTCGGGTAGATTTATCTTAGGCTGTCGAAACAAAAACCTTTATAAGTCGTTTGTTTTATAGCAGTAAATTACCAAAACACCATAGAGTGTACAACGCCACATGCACTTCTGATCTACAAACACTAACTGATAGGCGTTACCGCGATCACTGCTAAATCAAAAAAAGGCATCTAACCCATTCAGTCATCATTCCTGAATTACCCTATTATACCGATTCTACCATCCATATATAATAAGCCCACGGTTTGTACAGTTCATTGTAAATTTAATACTTCGGCTAGCGAAATAATTCAATTGATGCATAATTGACTATCCTCACATAATCAAATGGTCAAATTTAATTTATGAAATATTCGAATTGGTACGAAAATTAAATACACTTCTACAATCTCCTAATTAAAATATAAATGGTATCTATTTAATAATTCCATAGCCGGTCGCACAGCCAAACGCTGCTGGTTAAACGGTCACACAAGCTCGGGTCACTACTAGAAACGGTGGCCCACTTAATGATACAATAGCGACCGGTCGTGCTTCGGAGGATACGTCAAAGTTGTCAGTCTCGGCTACTACTATGTGGTAGCCGTTAGGTCAAGTCAGGAGGGCTAGTTAGTAAAAACAAATCGGAAGAACGAGGAAAAAGTGGATAAAATGCTAGACATGTTGAGTAGATGTGGACGAAATAACAATAGATCAAATCAATATCATTAAGGAAATATGCGAATTAAAAAAGAAAATGGAAAACTAAACAATGAGACTTATGACATAAGGAAGTACATAGAAATTAAAAAGGAGCTACAAGGTACAAACGCGAGATTGGAATATCTAGAAAAAGAGAAGAGATGGAATAATATCCAATGCATAACTATTATGAATACAAATAACCCTACGGCAATAAAGGAGGAAATAGTAGTTTTCACTAAGGAAAAATTAGGAACTAATGTACCAATAAGAATGGCCTATAAAATAGGACCAAAAGCATGCGTAGTAGAACAAGATAGTTTTGACGAAAAAAAATTAAGGTTATGAGGAACAAGAAGAAACTACGGAACAGAAGAGCTATGTGGAGCTACGAAAATTAGCGAGCGTAAGAAACAAACACGGTAGTAAAGATATAAAAAATAAAATAAAATCAAAGATAAGAAAGGTAAGTACTTGGGAAATAGAACACAAGAAAAATACGTCAGCTACAAAAAACAGCGATGCTAAGTCAAGGAGTTCGTAAAGCAAGCGAACCAAAAATCATGGGAAGAATTTGGGAAAAAAATGAAGAGAGATTGCTATTGAAATCAAAAACTATTCTATAAGGTCCTCTAATCCATCCAGAAAGGAAAGATACATAAAGATACTCACATAAAAACTAAAGACGGAAGAACAACAGAAGACGAAGAGATTGCAAGGAGATGGAAGGAATACTTCCAAGAAATATAAACGACAGAACAAACAAACGCAATAATAGAGGAAAAAGACGAAGTAGCCAGTATAGAAAATAATGAGGAACTCGAAGAACAACAAGAAATAAAACTAGAAGAAGTTGTAGAAGACATGAAATTGCCAAAAAGAGGTAAAGGTGCAGAGCACGGCAAAATAACGACAGAGATGGTTAAAAGTCGGGGTATTATGGCCTTCGAAATGTTATTCAAATTATTCAATAGAGCATGGTGGGAAGAAAAAATCTTAAAAGAATGGGAGCTTGGAATACTATTACCACTGTATAAAAAAGACGGCAGAAAAGAATGTTCGAATTATAGAGGAATGACTATGCTATGTGCAATAGCAAAGTGTACGAAAGGATACTGTCAAAAAGATTAGCGAAGGAAATGGAATCACATTTAGAAGAGTCTCAGTGCGGGTTCAGTAAAGGCAGAGGAGTGCAAGATCACATATTCATGATAAAACAGCGGATAGAGAAATATACTAACGACAATATATTCGCAGCATTCTTTGAACTAGAAAAAGTAATTGATAGTGTCTCGAGGAAAATAGTGTGGAATAGTTTAAGGAGGAGAAGTGTCAATGGAAAATTACAGAAATGTATAAAGAGTATATATGTAAACAGAAGAAGTTATGTAACAACGGGAAATGTACACTCGGAAGAGTTTAAGACGAAAGAGGGTTCAACACAAGGAGGAGTTCTTAGCGCAGCTTGGTTTAACTTAGTGATGGACGACATAATAAAAGAAATAAAGGGAAAAGTAAAAAAGCTGAAGGTAGGATATCTAAACATGTAATTAGTAGAAATATCAGAAAGTGTATTTTCAGGCGACCTAGTAATCTAGGCAAAACATTAATAAAACTTGCAACATAACGTAGAAATATGGAAGAACGCTAACATACCAGAAATTGTAGAATAAATGCAGAGAAGACCGTGTTAATGGCGATAGGGAAATAAAACGTGAACGTATCAATAAACATAAATGAGGAAGAGGTTGAACAACCGCAAACATTGAAATACTTGACAGTGAAGATTCAGAAAAACGGACGAATGGATGCCGAAATAAACGACAGACTGGAAAGTGCTTCTAAGCTATATTATTCGCTAAGTAATGAATTCGTAAGGAAAGAAGAAATATCCAAGAAAAATCAAATATCACAGTGATCAAAATCATCTTTAAACCCATACTAACTTACGGAAGGGAAAGCTGGGTACTATCGCAGCAAGTGGAAAGTAAAATACAGTCATTAGAAATTTGATATCTATGTGTCGTAAAAGGTATTACAAGAAGATATAGTATTAGGACCGACGTAGTAAGAGAAGAGTTAGAAGTGGAACTCATCCTAAAAAGTACCAAACGACAACAACTCAAATGGTTTGGACACATAGTATGAATGGGAAATGAAAGAACAACGAAAAGAATATGGCACGCAAAATCACAACATTAAAGAGCAAGCGACAGACCAAGGAAAACATGCGCCCATAAAGCAACAGAACCGTAGATTTAAGCGCCATAACCTAACAACTAGATTTTAAGTTAGTTTTAAGTTAACCCCAATAGCCAAGAATAATCGTATTGATTAAAAGTGAAAAAGGTGTGTGTCATTGGACAGATTCCTACATGTCATTATTCTATTGTCAAACCAAATACTGAATGTCCAGATGGACAGATTGTAATAAATTGGGATATCAATAAAAAAAAATAAAGCAACAGAAACCCTAAGAGGAAAGGGAATGATATGGAGCGAGGGGAAAAGACTGGCAAAGAATAATTTTCAATATTATTTAAAACTTTTAAATTTATTATTACATTGTTGAGTTTAATTAATATGATTTGGACTTATTTAGTTATGTATTTATACCTTACACGTAACGGTATGAAAGGTTATATATATATATATATATATACATATAGGCTGGGGTGGCTCAGTGGGAAGACAGCCAGACTTTGGATGTAATAGTCCGAACGCTTCCCGATTCCAATTACTCCAGGGCCCTGCAGGGGTTGGAAATTTTTCTAGTTCCCTGGGTGGTTGGTACTGGGTCCCGGTCTTCAATTGTTGTTGCGGATCAAATTAATGGCACTCCTCGTATTACGGTCGCATTAGCGGAGCAACAAGACCATAATCAAAAACATCCACACACACACACACCAGGCAAGTCAAGTACGGTTTCTATTTATTGTTGCGTGATTTTAAATACCAGGTTTCAAATGTGTAAGTCAGGATGGGCAGATTACTGTTTTATACACTATTAATTTTGTGTCATACTTCTATACGCTACAATTAAAACGTTAACGCGTTTTGGTCACACATTTCTCTACAGTTTAACCGTAACCAGCAAAGCGTCCTTCAGCTTTCTTAAACTGACGTTTGGAACACGCTCGGTTTTTTGTTGCCGTTTTTATGGAAATCAGGAAGTATTTTTCAGTAGAATTTCGTTTCTTTAATACTTTCGACGCTTTGGTCATATTTTTCTGGTCGCAGCCGACAGTGTCCATTACGAAGATTGAAATTTTAGACTTCTGCGGTATAATTTCTCGGTACGTTACATTTGGACGCCATCGTTTCGGCGCCGCTGTTTTGATGTCGCCGTTTTGGCGCCAAGACCTTTTGGCACCGAGACAATTCGGCGCCCAATTTCGGGTTTGGAACCAACCCCAATAGAGTACATTTTAATAAGAGCTTGTTTTCGATTGTTAAAACGTAGTGGAAAATTAAGTTAGTGTGCAAAGTGATTAGGTATAAATGCTTGTCCCAATAATTATCCTATTGTTGCTCTTTGATACACGGATGGCAATTACTTCTAAGTAAGAACCATTAGCCGTTTCAAGTTTAAAATGTTTTAAAATGTATTTTTTCCGATTAATCATAGGGTGATGATATTTTCCCACTTTTCACCTTAAATGAGTATCTTGGGGGTGGTTCCCAATCGGGTATTTGACTCTAATATACATATGCACATACATACAAACAAGCGAAATTAAATAGAAGTTTGTAAGAATACTAAACCAAAACCGCACCTAAATGTCTCGGCGAAAAAACGAGAACGGCACCTAAATGTCTCGGCGAAAAAACGTCCGGCGCCGAATCGGCAGCGCCAAAACGTTAGCGCTCCAAAACGGAATTTCCAAAACGGCGGTTCCTAAATGTCCTGCTCAGATAATTTTTTTCCATTTTTTTGATGGAATTCAGTAACATATTGGTCGGGGTTTTAGCCATGGTCTGCGGTTGGTCAGACTTTTCGTGTTTTGGTCAGAGTGGAAAAACTATCCATTAGGAGAGTTAGGTTGTTTGATTGCGGTCGCAAAGTCTCCCATTCGAAATTTCGGCACTTTGGACTCAGTGGATTCTGCTGGTAGCTGCAAAGTGTTCTGTTGGGGAGTTTAGTATTTCAGAGATGGTCGAAGTTTCGTCACTGTCTTCTACCAAACTTTTGGTCATGCTTGGCATTTTGATCTTAATATTGTTTTGGTGTTTTGATTAGAGTCGACAGTTTAACTTGGTGGGCGAAATGTCTTCGAGTAGGTATTAAGAATTCGGTCGTCATTTAGTATATCTTTATGTCGTCAAATCGTTTTGATATTTGCATGTTTTATAGCTGTATAATGAAAAATTTGTTTTTAGGTATTTTAGTTGCTTTAGTTACTTTAGGAAGCAAATATATTTGTTTATTTTAAAGAGGAATGAAGAGTGAGAAATCTATTGAACCAAACTAAATTTTTATACATAAAAATGCTTGTCAGCTTGGAAACTTTCCTACGTTTGGTGCTAACTCGGATTGTGTACTTACGGAAGACAAAGAAAAGTAAGCGTTTGTTTAGTTGAGTTCTTAATTAGTTAATCAATCACTGTGTTGTGAAAGCCGTTTTTGCAAACACATTCATCTTAGGCTCGTGCTGTCACGCACAGAACGCGAAAGATACTTTTAGACCAAGTATAGCTTCCCTCGTAATGAAATTATCAGCGAAGATTTTAACGAGAAAAGCTGGAGCGAACATTTAGCTGCAAATAAAATTATCTAACTTTCTGTAGTTCCCGCAAATTTTAATCGATATTGTAACATGACCTTGGTGAATCTTACATGAAGGTGTGCGTTAGCACATGAGAATTATAAATGCACAATTACAAAGTTCTTCATTATGTATTCGGAATTGCGAGTGAATTGAGTACGGTAAAGTTTTGACGTTTCATGCAGTGTTCTTTGGTGACAAAATTCATTACTGCGCTAATTGCAGTTTACATAATATGTAAAGTTTATAGCATTTATATCTGCAGTCTGACGTTTGAACGTAAAAACAGTGTTTGGTTAGAGGAATGCTTATGTTATGTAAGCTTTAGAAAAAATAATGTGGGTTGTTGTCTGTTCCAGCTAAATAGTCATAAAATATTTCTATAGAAAGCTTAAATCAATACGCAGTTAAACTATTTACTCAAAAGAATATTGCTGATGATGGCCGTAATAATGCGATGTCCAATTAAATTCCAGAAATGGAATGTTAGGTGAAATAGGTGAACCATTGCATGCTTATCATTGCGCGCCTGAATAGTACGTGTACGTGCGCACACGTGTGGTAATTTCACCGTTTCTGAAAATTAGTTTTGCAATTATTAGTAAAAGGAATTGCTTCATTTGTCATATGAAGAACTGTAAAATATCATGTCATACTGTCAAGTAGTTTTCTAGATATCGTTTTTTGAAGAACATTATTTGTGCGTTTATTTAAAAATATTTTGTTAAAAAAAGAACCGAAATCTATACCGATTCGCAATATACTTTAAGTGACTCTGCTTTTTCATTGTCGGCCGTATCCTAAGTGGCCTACTAAATTTGAATGTAGTCGTAAAGGCTTGGAAGACGACCCCCGCAGTGTAATAATTGAAAAAGCTTCTCCAAATAGCTTTGTAGAATCAGTTATTTAAAGTTTCAAGAATTGCCAATTGGACGGTTTTTAGAATACAATCGAGTTCGTGCGCAAAAAAACCAAAACAGGATTCAAAACACTACAAAATACTGTAAACGCTGTTGAAAGGGTAATGATATAAATTGTTTGCAATACTAAAGCTAACTGTTTGTCAATCATTTTCGAAGAAGCTTAAGAATAACAGGCGTCCACTGAACTTGTTGAATCAGTTGGGCAAAATATTTATGAGAAGGACTGGACATACCGAAAAACGTATTGCGTGTGTCTATAGTAGTGTAGCTACGCTTGCTGTGAATCTTTTACAGACCGTCGACAAAACTACCGGATGTTGGACAAAAGGATAGACCTTCGACAGAACTACCGGATGTTGAACAGAAGGATTCCAGAAGCTGGTACTACAGTACTGCGTCTGGTAGAGTCAAAATTTCTAAGAAAGCGAGGGTAAACTGCTCCTGCACTCCGAAGGGAGACTTCTTCATAATCTCCCCAACAGCAGCATTTCTTCTGTTTACTTACTCGTGTTGGCAATTTGCGTAGTAGTGATCGTTATTGTTTATTTCTACTAAGTTCGTTTAATTTGTTATTTATTGTACTTACGTATAATAAACCGTTATTAAAACATTTTGTTATGGGCCAAACGAGCTTTTTCGTCGACCCACAACAGGATAGGTGGAAAAAGGCCTACAGCTTAGCTCAGAGGAGTAGGGGAGGTTCACGGAAACCGGAGGAAACGGGAGGAAATCTTCCTAGTTGTGTATCGGGTATGTTGAAAATTAACGGGCGCCACCTTCCAAATCACAGCTAATTGCAGGTTCTTGTGGAAGGCTGAGAAGCCAGCAGCTGACGGGGTTCGGACTCACCTTTATTGCGTCTCCTACTGTTTATAAAGCTTACAAAGTTTATGCACACACAAATACAAAGTATACAGCAATAAACGATGTAATAAATTTCAAAACACATTTAATTAACCTTCTGAGAATAAATGACGATATAAAAAAAAATGACAGGAAATAGTGATATTATAGTTCACGGTTAAATTGAACGTTCAAAAGGAGGAACTTGCCGTCCCTGGCTTACGGCATATAAAATCTTTAAACAAATCTACGTGGCCAGTGGCGTCTGAGTTTACAAGAATAATACAATATGTAATTACTATTTACAATTAACAGTGATAAAAAAAGACAAACAACGACTGAAGGTCGCCTTCTGTCGCGTCAAAAAAAGGGTTCAATTCCTTAAATTTTCAAAGTGCAACGCGTAAAAGGGTTTTTCACAACACAAAAAAACTAGTTCTTTTACCCTAACTTTCGGTGAATGGAGTCGAGAGAGAGGCAGGCACAATTTTGGGGTGTTCATGTTCTTAAGAAGCAGCAAAATCCACGGGCACGCTGCTGAAGACTGGATCGAATGGAGTCAACGTTAAGGGCCAAAACTTTAATGCGTTCGTCGCAACAGCGGCACTACCAGAGGGACAGGAAATGGGCTCAATATTAATCCGCCAAAGGCGATCAGCAGTTTCACAATAAATTGGCTTCCAGGGATAAAATTCCAGCGTGTTTCTTTAAATCCGACACTTGTCGATGGTTCTGTTCATCCCACGGTGAAAACAGCGATACGAAAATCACGCGATGGACACCCATCGAAAACCCAAGCCGCCCCTGCAGTACTTGATTACGGCGCTTATCGTCAGCGACGGAGCCGGAGGAGATAAGTCCAACTGTCAAGGAAACGCAACGCGAACCTATATTGCCCAAAAAGATTACACCGCATTGCGAAATATGGTGAAATAATTCTGGAAAGAAAGAACACGTGCGACTTCCGAGAATTGTTTATGATCGGCAAATCTAGCCTACAAAGGGAACTTTCAAAGGCTTTGCGAAAGTGGCGTCCATAACACAATCTTAAAAAAGTCATTATAGCGATCGTCTTAAGAATTGCAATTACAATAGAATTTTGATTCCTATGAA
>JABXWE010044583.1:0-12864 GCA_014611495.1 Limonius californicus | reverse complement strand
TGTAAGTCTGTTCGTTACGAGGCAAGGTTTTAGGATAGCACTTGAACAACCGTTTTGAGGAAAATAACTCTACTGTTGAATAAAGATGATATGAACAGTTTCCAGTATGGGAAAGTCCAGGGAGGCAGTCGCGTCCACTTATTGTTATGGAGCCAACCGACCGACGGAGGGATTACTGGAGCTGTCGTTATTTTATGAATAAGGGACTGTTTGTTCCTTTAGGTTATAATTAACTAGTGTAGTAATTCAATATGTTAATTGGGAAAAACGTGTTTCCAAAAACTACAATAGATTATAGTATGTATGATTTAGGGTACACGTTTGTAAACACTCAGCTGGTGAATTAGCTCGACGCTCTAACACTGGGCGGTCATTGTTGCCATGCAGTTATATGTTTTAATTATATTCGTGTAAAAAGGGGATTCAGAGATGGTGGCTCGACGAAGTCGGACCGCTGATTGCTCTTAATAAAGTCCAGTAATCCTTCAACTGTAGTGTTTTATTTTATTATTAAGATTCAAACCCATTTGAATCTGACATACATTACTACTACATGCCGAAGTCAGATGAGTCTTACGCAGCAAAATACTGCTACGTATTTTCGATTTGAGAAACGAAGTGTACATTTTTTTGGGAGAAAAGAAATATATATTGGCAAGTTCATTCATTAGTAATGAAGATTGGCTCGGAAAACTCAGTTACATGGTAGACATTTTCGTAAAACTTAACAATTTGAATTTGAGTCTACAGGAAGAGAGTACCTACAAACGTTTTAACATCGAGCAGTAAAACTGAAGCTGTTAAGAATAAGCTGATACTTTGGCAAGGATAATTGAACAAACCCAACACAGACATTTTAGATTTCTTGTTATTTAAAAACATCATTTTTCGTCGTATGATAAAATTGGGAAAAAACTTTTCGAAAAGGTTCGAAAAAATTCATGATAATGAATTAGGTTGGATCCGTGATCCATTTTCGTTTGCTATATTTAATTCCAATATCCCTTTAAATGAAAAAGAACTGTTTCAAACGACGAAACACTCCGTATTCAATTTAAGTCTCTAACTTGCCAAACATTTTGGTTATCAACTGGAGACGAATACGCCGATTTGAAAAAAAAAGGTAATCAAAAAACTGATTCAGTTTGCATCGACCTACTTATGTAAAACGGGCTTTTAAAAATTAGTTGCCATTAAAACAAAATATCGATCTCGATTGGATTCAGAGGATGACTTACGGCTTCCGATTTCCAATACAGATCCGAACATAGAAGCAATAATGAGCTCTTTGCAAGCGCCTACCTCACATTGAATTCTTATGATAAGTTTTCCTAAAAGTATTTTTCATGAAATAAATATTTATACCCATATGCATAAATAAAACCATTGCTGCAAATGGTGACTTTTAAGCGCATAAAGGTTTTAAAATACTACTTTTAAATGCTTATAAATATAGATAAATGAGCATGCACTAAAATATTAAAATAACCATTCAAAACTTTATAATTAGGTATGCAATAATATAATTTAAAACATTTTTTAGAACGTGTTATGTTCGTTTAAAATTTGCCGCTCTATATAAATTAATTTCTTAATTTGTTTGCTTCGTAAGAATTAATAACGTTATTTTAATTGCAGTCTTATTTTGGGTTACCGTTTCGCTATGTTGCGTTTTTCTAAGTTTGAGCGTTGTTAACAGTTTTGTTAGTATTTTCCCTTCATAAATAATTGATGGCGAAATGAGTCCCAGAATTGTTCAAGGTTTTTTCTTTGTAAGATAATTTTCGCCGATCAGACGGGATTTCTAGGAATGTCTTTGTTAAACAGTGGTAAATATTCAGGAAATGTTTTCGGACTCCTCTCGAAGGTCGCACGTGTTAATTTTCGTTCTAGAACTTTTCAGAACATGTCGTAATATGGTACAATTTTTTTGTGGGGGAAGTGCAGATTCCCGTTGCGTTTTTACGTGAGTCAGCCTTCGACCGTTCCTGGCTCCGGTTATTCCCAAATTACATCTTAAGGGAAGGGCCGTAAATAAATCGAGTGGGCAACAAGCTTGGGTCTGAGACGAACGTTCATGTAGAGCGGGTTTTTTTCACCTGTTAAATTAAGTATCGTACCGAATATTGCTTTAGGCAATTAGTATCATTTCGACAAAGTTGAGTCGGATCTACCTATATCAGTTTTAACAGTGTAGCCTGATTACAGAACAATCAATTGTGATTGTTTTTTTTTTCCTTCGATTCATTCGGATAAAAAGCGTTTTAACCCGTGAAAAGGTGATTGTTGGGAATATCTACTTCCCCAGGAGCGTACCTACCCACGTTTCGTCGCCCCCTGGTTTCCTGAGGCCTTCTACATTTTTCCCGGACCGGGAAATTACCCCTTTCTCGACTGTACCTGCGTCTGGAAATCAACCCTCCCGGAATTGTGCCTACCTCCACCGGAAGTTAAGGTAAAAACATACCAGTTTTTGTGTGTGGTGAAAAGAAACTTGCGCGCGACTTGCAAAATTTGACCTAATTAAACTTTGTTTTGTTGGACCAAAAGGCGACCTTTTTTTTGCCCTAATATTTGTAAAAAGTGATTTCGTTTATATTGTATAATTCCTATGTACTCCACGCCACTGACCACGCAGAATGTAAAGGTTTTAAATACCGTTGGCCATGGGCGGCGAGTTCCCCGTTTCTTGAACGTTCAAAGTACTCTGTTGTAATCTAGAATTATAAAATCACTTTTGCCTGTAATTTTCGTTGTACTGTCGTTTCCAATAATTTCATTATATGTGTTTTAAAACTGCCTCTTTTATTTTTGTGTACTCTGTATTTGTTTGTGTAAGAATTTTGCAAGCTCCAAATATATAGGAGGAGGCACAATAAAGGTACGTTGTTCGCTTCTCGGCCTTCCACGAGGACCTACAATCAGCTGGATTTTGAAGGTGGCGCCCTTTTATTTTGACTTACCCTGTACACAACTAAAGATTTCCTCCCGTAAGCGATTTTCACGAGCTGCCCCTACTCCTCTGAGCTAAGCTGTAGGCCTTTTTCCATTTATCTGATTACGGATCGTCGAAAAAGCTCGATTGGCCCGTAACAATCGTTAAACAAAAGAAAACACACAGAAAATACCAATATCTAAAAATTACATAAGAATAAGAAAACACTCCTTACAATTAAATACCATAGCTAGTACTCAAATGCTTTCCAGATTATCAACTACACTGCTCCAAGAAATAACGCACCACAACTAACAATCGCAATATTGTTTAAAGTATTGCATGTAATGAAGTACGTTTAATCATAGATAATGCTTAAAATTAAGTAAATCATATTTTATCCTAATCAACGCAATTTAACAACAATCAACGGAAAAATTAAAAAAAAATCAAAATTAGGAAACTGAACAATTGTAAGTTTTCAGGTTCAGTAGGCTGTGTTTCCGCCTCGACTTGTTATGACAGCTTTACACGATGGTCCATGCTTGAAATTAACACACTTAACTGCTCTTGTTCAAGATTATTCCACATTTCCACTAATGAATTCCCTAGGTCGTTAAGTGTTGCAGGGGGTGGTTGAAGGGATCGTACTTGTCTTCCGAGAATGTCCCAGAGGTGCTCAATCGGATTCAAGTCAGGACTGCTGGCTGGCCATTGCATAACAGGAATACCAACGTCGCCTAAGGTATTCTTGCACAATTCTGGCTTTGTGGGCCAGAGCGCTATCGTGTATTAATTGGAAGTTATCTCTGATTTTTGGGGCATATGGCACATCATACTGTTCTAAGATATCCGTAATGTACCTCTGACAGTTTGAAGTGCCGTTGGGGAAGATTTGTAGGTCTGTGCGGGCCGTGAAAAATATGCGTCCCCATACCACTATTGAGCCACCACCAAATGCAGTCGTGGGGGCAAAATTGCATTGAGGATATCGTTCATTTGGACGTCTACAGACTCGAATGCGTCTGTCACAACTCTCCAAACAAATCTGGACTCGTCTGCGAACACAATGCGTCTCCAATCTTTATTTTCCCAATTGAAGTGGTTTCTAGCAAAATCCAATCTATGTCTGCGGTGGTCTACAGTCAACTGTGGGCCAATACCTGGTAATCTGGCTTGCAGATTTCCTTCCAGAAGACGTTGGCGAACGGTTTCAATGCTAACCGGCACCGGCGTTATGTACTGTTGAAAGTTGTCTTTTGAGGACTCTTGACTTAAATTTCTTGAGATACGTTGCATTTTAAATAAGACTGATCGTCCAAGCAATTGTTTGATGACAGCTACACGATTTGATACGTTTTAAAGTAAAACTAAACTGCAAGTAAATTGTAAATGTGCATGTAAAATTGATTAATTTTTTTAACAAAGTTAAAGATGTGGAAACAGACCAAGAGCTACATGTGTCTATCAGATTTGTATCAGACATTCATTCTATACATTTGGTTGAAGTAGATAGCGTACTACTTTTCTTTTATCGCAACATTAATAATTGGTGCGTTAATTTCTTGGACCAGTGTAGAACACTTTTCTTTAGAACGCTTAATGTTTTTTTTTATTTTGATTAACATCGTTCCACATCCGTGCTCTTGATATGTATCTACTTAAAATTTGAAGTATATACAAGTTTCTTACGATGCTTTCTTATAGCTTTAGATATCTTTTGTAAAATTTTGTGTCAATATTCGATAATCAGAGAACTGGAAAATTGAAAATAACTTGCAATAAAATTTAGTTTTGCAAAGAAAATTACAACACCAAAAGAAACATAAAATCAGCTAATGATTGGAAAAAAAGAACAACTGTGTTTCAAAAAGTTGCTTTAGTTATTGTTTCGGATTTATTTCCATCTAGGTACATATTTCTATGGTTTCACTTT
Source organism: Limonius californicus (assembly GCA_014611495.1). Taxonomy (NCBI): domain Eukaryota; kingdom Metazoa; phylum Arthropoda; class Insecta; order Coleoptera; family Elateridae; genus Limonius; species Limonius californicus. The sequence continues at coordinate 7,993 of JABXWE010044583.1, read as the reverse complement.
TAGACACTTAAAACCGAGAATATTAAAATTCTTAGAAAACGACTTGCACATAGAAGCCTACATTATATCAACAGTATGTAAATTTTCAAGACCCCTCCGCCAAAAATCTAATTCTAGAGTGCGCCCCTGTATGTAATTTAATATAAATGGTCGATTGCACGGTAAAGTGCTTTAAAACTCTTCGCAACATTCTACTTTGCAAGTAAATTCAATAGTCGCATTTGAATGCCATACTTAATTTTGACGCTGGATTTCGGGAAGCCGCAATAATTTATAGTGTTGCGGTAAAAGCTTTTAAAGTTTAAAATACAAAAATTTCAATGGCATTAATACTGACCACAACTGCTGCAGTGCTCTTTTAACTAATTACAAATATACAATATAAGTAATCATGGAGCATACCGAATGTATACAAAATTAATTTTATATATTTTTTTGTTGTGTTGATCATGACGTTTCCCCACTCAAATACAATACGCAATACATTTAGTGCGCAATTAGCCAATATTTATTGCAGAATCCTTCAGCTCTTTGTAACGCTTTCAATTATATCCAAATTTTGGTGCTCATCAAAATGTAATTTTCATATGTCCACCTTGGAAATGTTTTCTTACAATAGCAAATTTTACGAAGATGTATTAAACTGTTCTTTTGCGTTCAATAAGCATCCTTAATTAATATTACTTCTGGAATATGAGTAGTTAATGAATTATAAATTAATAAAGCTTCGCGCGCAAAGTAGGTATCTATTTTCAGACGCTTCAGGCTTTGAAGGGTTTTAAATCAGATATTATAAGCTCGTGTACGGCTTGTTCATTTTTCTCTAACATCAACACTTTAAAACAGAAGCCGCAAATAGCATCTATTCATCCATTTTATTCGTGGTCTCTGGATTTATTCAAGTTCGCACACGGGATAAGATCCAAGATATGCAGCAATGGGTAATTATTATACATATTGTATAATGCCTATGTATCGCAATACTACAACTATTACACCTTGTTTATCAATAGCCTACTGCTGGACACGGGCCTCTTCTGTGTCATCTACTGCTCATTAGTGCTAAGGTAGATCATACGTCCAATTCGAACTACAGAAATTCTATAGACGGTTTTTGGCTTGAAGATCCCACGGATGTTAACCGAATTAGCTAATGGTGTATGGTGGGTTGTTACAGGTTATATAATAATGTTGGAGAATCGAATGTAATATACAGGGTGTCCCAGAATTACCACTAAAGCTTTTGGTAGCCGTGTTCTCCTATGCTTTCTGAACAAAAAACCTAAGAACAAAATTTGTCTCCGAGGCTTAGTTTTCGCTCACGAAGCAGAAAAAGAATAATAAACTTGGCAACATTGTTGCAATTACTTTAACGAAATGAAATAAACAAAGTAGACTATCTGTTACTAATAATGATTATGCAAAAGGCAAATAATAGAATGTAATTTAGAATTACGAGCTCCTTTAGGATGCTTCTTGGACCAATTTTTAAGTAAATAGTGTATTTTAATGTTAAAAAAAGCTTATTGAAATTAATATTTTATTTATTAATAACTACAACATATGCTCAAAATGCACTCCATCAATTTCAATGCATTTGGTAGCTCGCGCAACAATCGCCTGTTTTACACTCTCTAGCATTCGCTCATCAACAGTTGCTGCTGCTTGATGTTTTCTGTTAATTAATTCTTCCTCATTGTCAACAGACGTTAAATGCACCAGATTTTTTAAGGAAGAAATCCAAAGGCGTCAGATCTGGACTTCTTGCAGGCCAGGGCACCTACCCATCTTTGTGGATAATGCTGATTAAACCACTGTCTCACCAATGCCGCATATTGTGAAGGAGCCCCATCTTGTTGCACCCACATATGACGCCGAACCAGAACAGCAATGGAACCGAAAAGTTAAGGGAATTCTTCATTTTAAAAATTTTAAGTTATCTGCAGTCAGTCTTCGGAGTAGTATATAAATGGCCCAACAAGTTTATTGCGGATTATTCCTGCCCACACGTTCACAGAAAAACGAACTTGATATTTTTGCACTTTCAAAGCTTGGGGATTTTCATGTGTCCATACATGTTCGTTATGAGTATTGAAAATACCATTTCTTGTGAATGTTGCTTGATCCGTCCACAACAGCTTATCCAGGAATCATGGATTTGCTCTGTTGGTTTCCAAAAGCCACTCACAAAAATTCCTCCTAGGTTCGTGGTCGGTATCCAACAAATTCTGCACCCTTGATTTATGAAATGGATGTAGCCCATCATCTTTTAAAATTCTTTGTACGGAAGACTTGGATGTTTCCAAATTTCTGGCAATCGAACGAACACTTATACTCGGATGCTGACTTACAAACTCCAAGACGTTTTCTTCCAAATTAGGATTTCTAACTCTTCGCGGCCGACCTACATTAGAATGACTTAGAAGAATATTTTCAGTCTCTCTAATTCGTTGCATTGCAACCCGTATTGCAGTATGGCATGGATGTCTCCGGTCAGGAAAACGGTCGGCATAGACCCTTGAAGCTTCGTTGTAATTACCATTGCATTCGCCAAGAACCAAAATCATGTCTGCAGTATAATCCATAGTAACGTAAATAATAACTGTCACTGTCACAAAATCTGAAAATTCGAAATAAAAAACTTTTTCAAAATCACGATACCCGCTTAACTTGTTAACTTAACATGGTTATCAGCTTTAGTTTCTTTAATGTTTCTTACTTCTATCAGTTCTTTCAACAAATTGATTAATGCTTTAAATCATGATTTGATGGTGATTTTAGGTTGTAATAGACTTATTTATTGATAAATTAATTATCTTATTTAAATATTTGTGGCTATAAACTAAATATACGATGTTAAAAGTGATACCTTTAACAGGTCCGTGTGAGAAAACTAAGCCTCGGAGACAAATTTTGTTCTTAGGTTTTTCGTTCAGAAAGCATAGGAGAATACGGCTACCAGAAGCTTTAGTGGAAATTCTGGGACACCCTGTATAAAAAATAGTAACAATTATGTTTAATGCAAATTTAATAAAATTATTTATGTATACACAACGCCAATCCATTTAATCGTGGTTGTGCTATGGCAAATCTTAGGCAGGTTTTTAAATTACGTTTGTACGTCACTGCTATAAGGGGGCCAATTAAAAAGTGTAATTATTACACAACCTTAATATTATTTAGTAATTATAATTTTCTGTATTTCTTACATCAAATTTATCAAGTTCTAAGCGCGGACTTAATTTACCTACTGATGGCTGACTGCTGCGTGCTATTCACCTTTGCAAATATATTTTAATGTACATAATCGTTACTTCCTTTTCAGCCCATGTTAGTCCAATGCTGGTAGTAATCCTCCCCCGCTCTCTTCCATTGGCTTCTATTCTGTGCATTTTGATACCAACGTCCTTCACCGGTTTGTACGATATCATTTAACCATCTTCTGAGGTATTCCCACTTCCCGTTTTGTTGTCCTCGGGCACCAGTGGAGTGTTTTGTGTATCCAGATCGAGAGGTCTTACCTTGCGACATATCATACCCAGGTCCATTTCAGGCTTTATTGTACACCTTTTATTATATCCTTGACTTTACTTCTTCTACGAATTTCTTCAATTTTGATATGGCCCTTTAAGCTTATTCCGAGCATGGTTCTCCATCGCCCGTTGGGAAATTTGAAGTCAAAACGGTAATACCTGTAGTGGAACACAAAGGTAGTTGAGATGTCCAACAAAAAAACTCGCCGCCACTGGTTTACGATATTTACTTCACTAAACACACAGATCTGAGCAGCCAGTGACGTTCGAGTTTACAGAAATTAATTACACTTTACGATTAACAACTAATGGCAATTGACGACCAAAAGTTGCTTTACGTTGCATCGAAAAAAAGGGTTTAGCACTTTAAACCAGCAAAATGAGTCTCGAAACAAGTTTTCACAGCAGCATAATTAACAATTCTTTTACCTTAGTTTTGTTCAGGTAGGGAGTGGAGAGAGAGGCACAATTTGTAGTGCTCCTAGGTTCTTTCTTGGAAAAAATCACAAGCACGAGGCCTCTTTGCGTTTGTCGCAGCAGCAGCACATCCAGAGGGTCAGGAAAGGGGTTCGATATAAATCCGCCAAAAGCGATAAGCAAATTCGCAATGAATTGCCTGTCCAGGGTTAAATCCAGCGTATTTCTTAAATCCGATACTTGTCGATGGTTCTGTTCACCCCACGATGATAACAGCGATACGAAAATTCACGCAATGCACACCCATCGATAGCCAAGCCGCCCTTGCAGTACTTGTCGTCGGCGCTGAGTTCTCAGAAAGCAACCCGATCAAAAGGAGATCTTAAGTCGACTCCCGAAAAAAACGTACACAAATATCCAGAAGCTGGAAATATTTCACCATATTACGAAATATGTGCCTGAATTGTAGAACAAGTAACACGTAAGACTCCCGCAAGGGCAGGAAATTTCCAGCAAGCGTTCACGGTCAAACGCGTAAACAAAATATTCATCGGCATTTCTCTTCGATAACAAAAAAATGGTCCCCTAAACTGTATTCGGGAAATAATAAGATAGTAATCGGCTACGGAGCAGCCAATAAAATAAGACTTTAATCCGTAAGAAGCGACAAAATCAAACGAACGTAACAACAGTCTCCAAACCGTATGTTACAACAGGCAAAATACGTGTGTTATACATCTTCGATCTTAACGATATTGGGATTGATTGGTTCTTGACCATGTAGGACACTTTCAAAGGCGGCCCAGTTTAGCCTGATTCTTCTTATTATTTCGGCCGTTTAATTGTCTCTCCCCAACTTGTTTTGGTGGCCCAGGTATACATATTCATCTACATTTTCTAATATTCCGTCATCTAGAGTGATTTGATGATTTTCTTGGCTCATTATCTTTGTTTTAAAGAAATTTATTTGTAGCCCCACTGCTTTAGAAGCCAGATTGAGTTGTTGCAGCATGCTCTCCAGCACATTTACATTAGTGCTTATAGAGACAATATCATCGACAAAACGTTAACATTTTTGGTGTCACATTGCAAATTTTTAAAAATGTCCTCCTTTGCTAGCGGAAATATTTTAGAAGATATGGTATCCCCTTGTCAGATACCTCTTTGTATGCATAGGTACTTTATCTATGGTTTCATTTTCATCTAGTTTTACTTGCAACGTAGCATGACTGTATATAAACTTTATAAGTTGACTGTATCTTGAATCAATTCTTGCTCTAATGCTCTTATTACTGCCCATATTTCTATTGAGTCAAAAGCTATATGAAAATCTACCAAATCTAAATATACGAAAAATGTGTATTCTACGTGTTTCTCTATTAAGTTTCTAAGCGTCTGAAAGCGATCTATATTACTGAAGCCTTTACGGAATCCCGCTTCTTCTACAGGTTGGTATTAATCCAGCTTATGTGTTAAACGGTTTGTTATTATCTTTGTTAACAACTTGTACAAATGTGACAAACTGGTAGGACGATCATTCGCGATATTTGGCTTATCTCCGTTTTTGAACATAAAATTACTTCAGCGTTTTGCCAAATTAATGAGATTTTTCCCTCTTCCAAGCATTTGTTCAGCAATCGCCTAACAGCCTTTAGCAGTATTTCACCTCTCATTTTTACCATCTCACAGGACATTCGATCTTCGCCGGGTGATTTCTATTTTTCATGTGTCTTAAAATGTTTTTTAAATTTTGTTTATTAATTTCTGGAATGTCTTCTAAACCAATGTTTTGTAATGTTTCGTTGTAATCATACGGTGTTGACATGATGGAGGTATATAGTTGTGTACAGAAACTGTGGATAACATTCGCAATTTCTGTTCTACTGTTTTCAATCAGCCCGTGGCTATTCTTAATTTTGTTGATCTTTACTTACATGACATAAATTAACCATAAACTTCAACTTTCATTGTAGAAAAAATTAAAGACAAATAATGATTATATTAGCGACTCACCCTCGAGATCACTATGTAGTACTATTCGATGTGTACTACGAACCACAAGTTTAAAGCATGCAAAAAAAAGTGCAAAGTGTACCCAACCCTTCTTACCACCAGTGTGCTATGCGTCATTCGTATTCTTTGTGCAGACGAAACCACACGTCTTAATTTTCTTTTCGCTCTTTGTTTCCTGTTTCGGTTTTGTTTTGCCTTTATTTGTGCTCGTGCTTCGTTCTAATGGGGGATCGTCGCCAACATGCTTCACGGACCGACATGGATCATCTTTATCGCGAATTTAGGCGACTTAAAAAACGCCTAAAAGCGCACCAAAATCGGCGACCAGCCCGCAGCCGTGTAATACGCACCAGCTCATCCCGGTCGCGTTCGCGTTCGCCCTCGATCACCAGGTCCCAGACATCGTTTCCCAAAAGTTGTTCTCGAAGCATCTCTCAGGAATCCTATGTTACGCCATCAGGTAATTTCTGCGTCTTTTTTTTTAGAGTTGCATACTCAGCGTCTACCGCCGATCCAAGCAAAGCAGTGACGTAAGCATCGCTTCTCGCTACTGCTCTACTTCATTCCAACTTGTTGCACCATACCACCTATCACTAATGTATTCAGAACGCCGTCTTGCGGCGCCGTACTTAGTAAGTACGAATGTAGTGCAGGTGATATTAAAGACCACATCAGTGATGTGTTGTTCTTTTGTACTTGGGAAGTACTTTATGTCTTGGCTCTTTTGAGGTACTTAGTAAGTACGAATGCAGTGCAGGTGATGTTAAAAAGACCACATCAGTGATGTGTTGTTCTTTTGTACTTGGGAAGTACTTTATTGCCACCTTATGTCTTGGCTCTTTTGAGGTACTTAGTAAGTACGAATGCAGTGCAGGTGATGTTAAAAAGACCACATCAGTGATGTGTTGTTCTTTTGTACTTGGGAAGTACTTTATTGCCACCTTATGTCTTGGCTCTTTTGAGGTACTAGTAAGTACGAATGCAGTGCAGGTGATGTTAAAAAGACCACATCAGTGATGTGTTGTTCTTTTGTACTTGGGAAGTACTTTATTGCCACCTTATGTCTTGGCTCTTTTGAGGTACTTAGTAAGTACGAATGCAGTGCAGGTGATGTTAAAAAGACCACATCAGTGATGTGTTGTTCTTTTGTACTTGGGAAGTACTTTATTGCCACCTTATGTCTTGGCTCTTTTGAGGTACTAGTAAGTACGAATGCAGTGCAGGTGATGTTAAAAAGACCACATCAGTGATGTGTTGTTCTTTTGTACTTGGGAAGTACTTTATTGCCACCTTATGTCTTGGCTCTTTTGAGGTACTTAGTAAGTACGAATGCAGTGCAGGTGATGTTAAAAAGACCACATCAGTGATGTGTTGTTCTTTTGTACTTGGGAAGTACTTTATTGCCACCTTATGTCTTGGCTCTTTTGAGGTACTAGTAAGTACGAATGCAGTGCAGGTGATGTTAAAAAGACCACATCAGTGATGTGTTGTTCTTTTGTACTTGGGAAGTACTTTATTGCCACCTTATGTCTTGGCTCTTTTGAGGTACTTAGTAAGTACGAATGCAGTGCAGGTGATGTTAAAAAGACCACATCAGTGATGTGTTGTTCTTTTGTACTTGGGAAGTACTTTATTGCCACCTTATGTCTTGGCTCTTTTGAGGTACTAGTAAGTACGAATGCAGTGCAGGTGATGTTAAAAAGACCACATCAGTGATGTGTTGTTCTTTTGTACTTGGGAAGTACTTTATTGCCACCTTATGTCTTGGCTCTTTTGAGGTACTTAGTAAGTACGAATGCAGTGCAGGTGATGTTAAAAAGACCACATCAGTGATGTGTTGTTCTTTTGTACTTGGGAAGTACTTTATTGCCACCTTATGTCTTGGCTCTTTTGAGGTACTAGTAAGTACGAATGCAGTGCAGGTGATGTTAAAAAGACCACATCAGTGATGTGTTGTTCTTTTGTACTTGGGAAGTACTTTATTGCCACCTTATGTCTTGGCTCTTTTGAGGTACTTAGTAAGTACGAAT
>JABXWE010044569.1:0-10308 GCA_014611495.1 Limonius californicus | reverse complement strand
GCAGATACGTGCAACATTAAAGTTCTCGTTATTGTTTCCATGAAATTCTGTTTTAAAGATATGAACTTTAACACTCTCGTACAAGAAAACTAAGCTCCAAATACCTACTTTTTTTTGAAGATTTGTATTAAGCATTCATAAAGGAAAAATTCTACCTGAAGCTTTTAAGGCATTTAAAGGACACCCTGTATAAGTCTCATATAAAACTTGCTGGTTTTCTTTTGTGGCATTTTAACTTTTTTTTGTAAATGTTGAACACCCTTATGAACATAAGTTTGGTAAGGTAATGTCAGTGGTTACTGGGGCCACTAAACAGGGTTATGAGTTAAAGAATTCTGATAAACCGTTTCCAAGATATTTGACCGTTTCCATACATTTTAGCGATCTGTATACCTTGTGAAGATTTAGACTTCTACAGTTTGTGTCTAATGAAGTAATCCCTTCGGGCTTAGACTGCGTCATTGTGGAATTGATGATGCTGACGTTTCGCTAAGTGTTGTAGGTAGCATTATCAAGGTGTATGGTTACTGAAACGTCACCATCAATCAATACCACGACACGCGATCTAAGCTCGAAGACATAGCTTCATTTAATGTTTTTCCTTATTTTGCATTTTAAGTGGTACCGTTTGGGAATCTCTGTACTCCTTTAGTTTTTGAAGAAAAGGAAAATCAAGGTAGCTTCATTCCCCATAAGGGTCGGGCCGCTACAGGGGTCAGTCGGGTTTCGCCCTGGAACCCTAAGCCCCTCTTCAGCCAGTAATGGGAATGTGAGAATAGAAAAGAACAGGAAAATTAGAAATGGAATTTCGTGAATGATACTGTCCCAACATGTACCATCGGCCTCGGTGGCCTAGTGGTTAGTGCATTTGCCTTTAGATTCAAGGGATGTTGGGTTGAATCTGGCCGAGATTGGTGAGATTTTTCTAGTGGGGAAAAATCTGAAAGTGCGCCTTCACTGCGATGTGTGATACGTTAAAAATCACTGCTGGAGTTGGAATTACCCCAAACAGGCAAAATTCTTAGTTAGGGTGTATAATAAGCCAATGATGGCTGCAGTGCTTAGAGATGCTTGGAAAACTTTCAAATACAATACCCAGCATTTACCTTTATAACCCAGGAAAACCTGAGTCAGGACAGAAGGTCTGGCCATGTAAAAATGCGATGCTCCTGGACCTATGATTGAACCACTGCGCGACGGCCGCTCCCTTGATATAATTAACTAGTTAGTACTTGTATAAACAGCTTCTATAAGCATTACAATGATAAAACTAGGAAGTACGATCAATTTTTAATGTGTAAAGATGAATATGCCTGGGTGACTCGCTGTTGTGAAGCATTTTTAGTTATATGCATGGGAGTGTTTTTAGGAATTCAACTGCCTTACTTTGGGTATAAATGTCGATGGAAAAGAGTAATAAATTTGAGATTGGTAGACCATTTAATCTTGTGTTCACAGAATCTATCTAAATTGGAAACAATGAACTTTAACCCTTTCATCAGGGTTGACGTACATGTACGTTTTGATAACAGGTGCTTGTCATGGCTGTGTGATGTACTTTGAAAAACTCTATATTAATTCTTATACGGGTGTCTTAAGCGTTTCGCAAATTTTTTTTGTTTCACAGCCCGTTGACAAACATGTACAACAGTATGTAGTATGTTTCTAGACGCCAGCCGGGCAGTGCAGATAATACATAATGCGCTCTGTCCGGAAAGGGTTAATTAATACTTTAAAATAATATTAATTATTAAGAAACAATGGGATAATATGAATGACCTTAAAAAAATTGTAAATAAAGCAAATTCACATACCCAACCCTATGACAAAAATACTGGTTTATAGAAAACAGGGGTTTATAAATTAAAATGTTCAGAATGTAATTCTGTGTACATAGGACAGACAATTAGACATTTTAATATTGCATACAAAAAAACATATATTCAAATATAATATAATGTAATAACTTAAAATAGATAATTTATAAAATATATTATGTAATCATGTATACATGTGGTTGAATTCTGAGAAAAACACGGCAGCTCAAATATGTAATATTTAAATATGGCAGACATGTATATGAACGTTTTCTAAAAGTTCAAGGAACGTGAATCATCTCCCACTAAAATTGGGCCTTATTGGAAAGTGCATTAAAAATTGCCTGAATAATATCTAACCAGGAATAAGACGAAGGTGGAAAATGGATAATTCTATTTTTTGACCCCAACCAAAGAGTTTGCAATGTGTTATAACAAACGTTCAAAAAGTTTTAAAATTAAGGTTGGCTGTGAGTGCTACAAGGCATGTCGTAGCTATCATTTTACATCCTAGGCTACAATGTGTTATAGCAATACTAGGCGTACCTTACGTTTATTTCTTTAAATGTAAACACAAACAAACTGAACTTAACCTCAAAGGGTATCTCGACACAATAAAACGCATTTTTAAAAGTAAACAAACAATAAACAAGTTACTACAACCAGATTAAACATATTTTGACTGCAAGTATTAGCAATAGCAAATCCATATGATTTAATGCCATTACTGAAGGAAGATAGACGCTAATTTTTTAACTTTTCTATTGTGTGAATAGATAATGTGTAATACCTATATCAAAAAATTAATATTTTGTATTCTAAAACGTTTTTTATGAATTCAGAGTATGTAGTATTTAAAATAGAGTTTTTAGTTCATAATACTGTAGTCTATCAGAAAATAAATGTATGTATTTCATATTTTCATGTGTATTGTCTACAATTGTGTATATTCATATATTAGTATTTCATTTTAGCTCATTGCTTGAAAAAAAGAGAGGGCAGAACTACGCGCATATCACTGGATGATAGACATACACTTTCCGTGTATTCGTCTCATACCATGCACGATGACTCTGATGCATATAATGGAAATGACAGTGAAGAAGAAATATTTTCCTCTAGGTAAAGCTAATTTGTTATAAAACAAACATGTTACATTTTCAGAATAGCACTGCTGTTTTCGTACTAAATTTAGGTTATGGTTCTTTTTACAAATTTTTAACATCGGGTGTGCGTGTTCTCTTAAAATTAATATTAACGTAAAGCTTTTTAACAATTTTATTATATATAAAGATGGTAAATAATTAACTGATGATGATGAAAATGGATTGATTAAGGTAGTTCACCTAAAATTTCAAATCTTTAGATGGTAAAAAACATTAACCAGAAATGGCAACCAATTTTTTTGTTTAATTGGAACTTTATATTTATCCTACATATTCGTTTGCAGATTTGAATAACAGATTTCTGTTTCTACCTTAGCATTATCTATTTATATAATTACCACCAATTTCACCGCAAGAATTGTACTAGATTACTAGTTACTATTAAATGTAATTAAGGGTAGATTGTTCGTGTCAAAGGGTGACAGTAAAAGACAACTGTAATCTGCAGTTTGGAACAAGTGAATAGTAACATACATACAGATGGCAGCAGGTATTTGTTCTGAAAGAGTCGGTTTATTCTTTATTGAATTAAAGTCGCAGCAGAATGTGGTTAGGCATAAAATGTATTGGCACATACCAACTTAACTCTAGTTACATTTAGTGGTGATTAATAAGCTAGTATAATTGCTGTTACATTTTTAGTGAACAATGTGGCTCCCAATGGTCATAAAACTGAGTTTTCACTTTGAACCATAAAAAGTACAAAGCTTGTTTACTAAAAAAATTAAGGGTTAAATATTAAGCACATATCCCGTACTCAAGGATTTTTATCTGTACCTGTGATTTGTTATCTGGAACTGTACCTGTAACTAGGTATTTTGTTATCTGTACCTGTATCTAGGTATTTTTTATCTGTACCTGTACTTGGGTATTTTTTATCTGTACCCGAACTTAGGTGTTTTTTTATATGCACCTCTACCTAAGTATTTTTAATCTGTATTTGTGCCTGGGTATTTTTAATCTGTACTTGCACTTAAGTATTTTTTTTCTATGCTTGTACATACCTAGGTACTTTTATCGGTACGTGTACATAGGTATTTCGTATCTCTACCTGTACCTATGAATTTTGTTATCTGTACCTTCATCTAGGGTTTTTTATCCCCACCTGTAACTAGGTATTTTTTTTTAATTGTACTTGTATTTTTGTACCTCTGAACAGGTATTTTTTAATTTGTATTTCTGCCTGGATATTTTTAATCTGTACTTGCACCTAAGTATTTTTTTTCTATGCTTTTACCTAGGTACTTTTATCTGTACTTGTACATAGGTATTTTGTATCTCTACCTGTACCTAGGAATTTTGTTATATGTACCTTCATGTAGGTATTTTTTATCCCCACCTGTAACTAGGTATTTTTTTAACTGTACTTGTATCTAGGTATTTTTATGTGTACCTGTATCTAGTATTTTTATCTATACTTGTACCTAGGTATTTTTTTATCCATATCTGTATCTGGGTTTTTTTTATCTACCTATACCTAGGTATTTTTTAATCTGTACCTGCATGTAGGTATTTTTATTTGTACTTGTACGTAGGTACTTTTTTTATCCATATATGGACCTAGGTATTTTTTATTTGCACCTACCTATACCTAGGTGTTTTTTATCTGAACCGGTACATAAAGATTTTTTTATCTATACCTGTAACTAGGTATTTTTTATACCTTTAACTAAGTATTTTTGGAGAAATATTTTTTACACATTTATCTAATTTTAATAAATAGTCATGTACTTTTATACTGATGAAGCACTGACAATGTGAGTGAGTTGTGTTTCTAAAAATAGAGACTTTAGAGGTTAGCAGTTTTTGGACATAACTGTTATACTGTCTGTAGATGGGACTTTTCATTGTTTGCAAAAACCGTTGCCTGCAATTTTGCTTTATGAAAATGCTTTTGATTTCAAAAATACCAGTCATACTTACGATACTTGAGACAGTCATTCATTTTGTTAATTTTGGTGAATTACCTATAGCATACCCACGTTTCTTCTTACAACTGCTAGCATGCATTAAATAACCTGCATATACATATTTTAATTGTTCGCCATTGTGTATTTGAATTACATATAGACTGTCCAATTTTATTTTAAACGATTTTCTTAGGGCACGTAGGTCACGACATCTTCGTCATTCCCGAGCCGCCTTGTCACAATTAGAAAAGCGTACAGCTCTTTCGTTACGTCCTATTGGTATTAAGTCTTATGCTGATCCTCATTCGCCCTTAACTTACAATAGTGACGACAGTGATGCAGATAAGGATGGTAATATAAATTTTTGTTTGTATAAATTTAATTTAATACCTTTTATGTATATTTGTAGTACTTCGTAGAAGCAAACGCAAAAGAACAGTGCGATATGCACCTATGTCTTGGTTAACAGACAGCCAAATGCCAAAAGTTGGCTATCCAAATTTAGTGGAAGATTATTCAGAAGAAGACAGTCGTGATGCTCCGGTATGACAATATTTAATATTGATTTTAATTTTCTTTTCATATTGGTATCCTTTTTCTTAGGATGATAAATGTCTTACTTCCAAATCACACAGAAGTGGTATATATGAAACTAGACGGACAACTCGATTATCACATGAAATTAATGGTATTGATGAAAGAAGGGAAGTGAAAAAGAATCCAAAATACTTATTCGATTATGAAACAGCAGACATGCAGAGTACCAGAAACCGCAAAATACGAACTGAAAGTTCTCTAACTGAAGCTAGAGTATTGGAAGAAAGAGGAAGGAACAGGCGTGAGTCTAATGAAAATAAAGAAAATAAGGAAAACAACGTGTCAAGTGAGAGAGCAAACGGAAAATTGAAAGATAAAAAAGATAAAAGTGATGATGTCAAAAAGGAAAATGATGTTAATGATGAAGGTGACAATTCCACTGAAAATGCTGCAGAAACAACGCTTGAAGGGAATCAAACAATTGAAAATAAACCAAAAACAGGTTAGTTAATTTTTTGTTTGAAATTTAATTCTGTGTATTATTTTACATGGTGGCTCAGAGAGAACAGACACGTTTTATTTCTAAACAAATACAAATTACTACAATCTTATCAAAGATTTTATGGCAAATATAATGCACTTTAGTTTTTTACTGTAAAAGAAAATCTAAATAAATTGTAGTATGAAATAAATATGGTAAACGATTTTTGTTAAGAATATCTTAATAAAATCAACATTTATTTGCTGTATTCAGTAATCCATACTTTTGGTTCACATGTATATCTGCATTTATTCAACAGTGTTTGTGTAAATCTATAAATATTGCATATTTTAATATATATCAAATTGGAAATTTGTCATGCAATAATCTTTGCTGTACTCCTTTAATTTAATTTTTTTACTTTATCGTACTCTAAATATTTGAGAAGATAGTGGTGATTTTAGGAAAAAATGCAGTTCTAAAATGTTAAGGAAAATGTTCGTTGTACACCCAGCGTCCAGAAATATGATTTTAAGAAATGTCTGGAATACAGGATGACCCAACAATACAAGAAGGAGCTACTTTATTTGAATGGCAGAAATATCGAATAATTATATTCAACTTAAATTTTCAATGCCTATTTTTAACTCCTTGCATATGATTACATTTTTCGATGGTTTACTAAAGGAGCATTAAAATAATATCCAGTTGTGGGGGTTTCTGTTCTATTTACTTCTATTTAGTGAATCAATTAATATCGTTTTAAAAAATGGTCCTCGGTCTTCAAATCTGCTTGATTGCTTGAAACATAACTGAACGTACTAAAATGTTTATGTTTCAACCATTTACTACTAATTGTTTTGGATTAATGTTTTACTGTATCTTTTAATTTAATCATTAGTAGTTTAATTTAGATAACAAGTAATCATAGTTGAATTTGTAATTTTGGTGTAAAAGTTTTTGTTACGATGTTATCTGCTTAAATTGAAATTATACCAAAATCATTCATTTTTAGTTGTTTTAGTTTATAATAGCTACGTTCTGAAGTAAGTAAATGTCGTTTCAAATTAATCAAATTAATTCCTATGAAATAATAATTTTATATATAGAACACATTTATAATTCAACGATACATTAAGAATTACACTAAAATTACAACTAATTAGCGTGTTAATTTAATGATCCTTCACAGTGATATACGGATTATTCAATGTAAAAAATCAAGTAATTTTAAGAATAGTAATCACCTGGTATAGTGTACAGTTATGTTTCAAGTAGCCAAGTGGTTTTGAAGATTAAGGACTAATTTGTTTTTTCAGAAAATTAAGACTTATCCATGATTATTACAAAAGGATACAGCAAAAAGTTTCTTTAAATGTTCATCCTAACACTTTACAGTTGAACCTTGACTTTTGTAGATTCCATTATTTGCAAATTTTTCCATCAATAATGAAAGGTAATTTTTCCATTGTTGATATTGTAATTTGATATTTATAAAAGGAGTTAAGGTTTGGATGGCCTTGAGATATTCACACGAATGTGGAGGAAGCACTATGTTTCAGTTTAATACTCCATTAAAAAGAAATTAAAAATGTATAACTATACAGGGTGTTCTAGTTAAAAAATAGACGTTGATTGGAAATTGTTTTTCAAGGCTAGTAAAGCCAAACATTTTTAAAATCTAAAACTTGATTTGCGTTACTGCATAATATACCTCGATACACACAACTGAGAAGTCTAGGGATATTTTTCAAACTGTATTTTAATCAAAAACAAAGATTTCCAAAAATATTTGTATATAATGTTACTAATTATTTAATAAGTAACAAAATAAGGTAAACATTTCTTCTAAAAGGAAACCGTATTTTCAAAAAAGTATACCTTTCCTGGAAGAAGAAGGATATGGTTACAAAACTTGAGGAAATGGTTCAATATCACAACAACAGGTCTTTTCTTGCAGCGGTTAATAAAGTGAGAATTGCCTTAACGCTGGCGAACATCCGGTAACGGATATGCAACACTAAGAAGAAGAGATACTTTTCTTAGCGATATGGACAATTCGTGAGAAAGCAAAAAAAAAATAAATTTTAATACAGACTATGACCCTCACGTTGATTAATCACAGAAAGTTTCTGCTATCGCTTTCACTTGTTTTCCACAATAAATTATTCTTCCTTCAGTATTTCAACTGATACATATGTTAAATGTACAATGTACACAATAGGCAATTTATTTTTATGATTATGTAAAAATATCCTTAGATTTTTCCCATGTGTATATTTGTAGCATTTGAGTGCAAAAATCTCCTTTAGCATTGCTCTGATCCTGTAAGTATAGAGTGTAGATATACAGGGAATTTTTCTTTTTAGTATACGCCTATGTATACTTTTAAAAGAAACAAACGTCACTATAGTTGTGAATTATTTGAGTATGAAGGTTATGTTGATGCAGTGTTTATATTAAATAAGTATTTCACCGTCTAGAACCCTAGATATATAGGACGCAGATGATGACTTATTTATTAAATATAAAAATCGACATGATGTTTCCGTAAGGTCCGTGCACATTGTATTTCTTTTGTACAAAACACATACATCAGCGGCAAAATGGTGTAATGGTCAGCATACCTGCCTTCCAAGCAGTTGATCCGTGTTCAATTCCCGGCGATGGCAAACTTTTTTTAATTATTATTCAACGTAGCATAAAATATTTCATTTCATTTCTTCGGTTAAAACGTGATTACTTTCAGTTTTTATTTTATCGGAATTTATTACGCATCCCTCTGATTTAAATTTTCTAATAATTGTTTGACACTAAATAAAGATTATTTTACTTTTTAGCATTGAATTGATTTGATTGCTGTGGTCACAGCATGCTTGAGTTGTCTGTATAGTTGGTTGCCTGCACAATAGGCGAAATTGACGCGTTTCTTTTAAAAGTATACATAGGCTATGTATACTAAAAAGAAAAATTCCCTGTACACACATGTGTATATGTGGTCCCCTATACCTTCAAAATGATTGGCCCTATTTATTACAAGTTTTTGAAGTGAAAGTTGAGTTAGCCATGCTTATTTAATAACATTTTTTTTATATTATTAGGAACTCTAGTATAAATAACTTAAAATTGAAGTCTCTTAATTTTTTTCTGTTGATGAAACTCATCCTAAGTCCTTTTTAAATTTGACCAGAAATGATAACTCCAAGTCTGATGAAATTTATAATGTAAAGGTTTTTGAAAACTTTAGCGAAACAGCAAGTTATAAAATAGAAATTAAATGTTTTTTAATCTAAAGTTTCAAATGATTTTAGCTGCATTATCTAGGTTTAAATTTTATTTTGATTATTGCCATCTTAATTCTTATTAGATTAGTGCTCATGCTTCTAGTTTTACTGCACTAACAACATACACTAACTGTATGGTGTTTTTTTATAAAATAGTATATTTAAATACTAGAGGGTGTAACATTTTTAAGTTAAATTTAAAACAGATGTTGAAAATGTTCTTAAACAGATTAAATTCTGATAAAGACCTTTGAGCATTGCAATCTAATGGTAGATCAAACTGTTGTATGTTGATGAAAAATGAGGATACCAGTAGAAGTGTTTATTTTATTTTCTTTGTTGACACTAGTGTGTCTACATGCTATTCAAAATAAACTACTATTTTAACCCATTAACGGCCAAGCATTAAAATAAATATAAAAATAATTTTTTTATAATTGAATATGACTAAAAACATACTCATTTAGAACATAAAAACAAAAAAAATTTTTTTTTATTGTTTTAAACATATGTTTTTAAAGGGTTCGTATACGACCCTTTGGCCGATAGTGGGTATAATGGGATAAATAAAAATAAATTATTGTAACACTCTTATTTCTTAAAATACATTTTTATTACAAAAGAATGAAAACTGAAAACAATTCAAGATTTATTTTATTGTTAATAACAATGAAAATCTTCAAAGCATTCAGGGTGCAAATGAATATTACATTTTTTACATATATATAAAGTGTTTGTTTTACATTGTCTACATTTTCTTCGTGTACTACTTTCATGACGTTTGATTATATGGCCTATGTTGTCATATCTTAGATCTGTAGGCAAACTAAATTTGGATGGACGTCCATAATTAGAATTAGTGTTCACTTGCTGATCAAATTTCAGAAGGGACATTGCCACTTGTGACCTGAACTCTATTTGTGGAATTTTGCACATATTCACAAGTTTATATATTTTCCAACTGTTTACCATGGCAGAATCAATCAGATTGCAAAATAATGGCCACCACCATTTCTTGCCCCTTATCTTTATGCGATAATTCGCAATTCCATTATCGTGGAGATCTACTCCACCCATGAATTTGTTATATTCTGCAATAACATTTGGTTGGGG
>JABXWE010044561.1:0-12706 GCA_014611495.1 Limonius californicus | reverse complement strand
CCTGCTCTCGCTGTGCACTCGCTCGCCTTGCTGCGGACACGATCACTAGAAAATCAAAATAATTAAACGTGTGAATACAACTGTAAAACACTGGAAAAATATGAATTCACTTTTAGGTAATTATTAGGAATTGTTAAACGGATTTATACTGGGCTGGTTATTTACAGGAACGGATTTTTAAACACTGGAAACTTTAAGAATATTCTTAAAGAAAACGGCGGTATATTTTCTGACTTTTGAGGGAATCAAGAGCCAGGAAAATAAAGATGATTTAAATGGCTGGGCGGACGGTTTTATAGGAAGCACTTTTCCACTTCCGTCATGCGCGCTCCCCTCTCGGCTGGAGAAAGGGACGCTTGTTCTCGGCTATTTTACGTCACGGTGGTTCCAGATGTATGTTATTGAAGCCCTTATCTTCAAAATGTTGTTACTTTGTGGACTTGGTAATTAAAACCCAATTATTCACTAGACAACATTTTAGGCCCGTTACAAACCGAATGAGCGAAAGCAGAATACCCAAACAAGCGATGGCATACCGACCCAGGGGAAAGCGAGATCCAGGACGTCCTAGAAAGCGATGGAGTGATTTATGAAGTGCGGACAGGCAATAGTGCCTACACCTTGAAAGGAAGACGACGACGACGACGACATATTGTGTATATACTTCCATCATCTCCCATATCGCACGAAAGATATTTATCTGCAACATATTATGGTTGCTCCAAAACCGCAATTTGCTGATATTTTCTAAATTTCTTAGGGCTAAATGGTTTCAGTGAATAATCGCGATTTATTTAATGAAAAATGTAATTGATGACGTATACACCGCAATTGTAACTGTCATTTTGGGTGGGAATGGAGCAAATTTTTCCTGAAAAATTGTTAAAGCCATCTACACTATAAAGATTTACCCCGTCTTTCAAATACTTAGAACAGACATTTTGTATTTTGCTACAGTTTTCACAGTAGTAGAACATGCAGAATCATACACCAGAAATTTCGAAATATTCTGCATTAACGGGGACAATTCAGTGCCTTTGAATTATTAAATAGAGAATGATTAATTTCGTGGCTTCAATCAAACGGACATGTTTCTTAATTTAATTTGTTTTTCTTCTACTTCTTCTGATTATAGGCTAATGGCCTGTTAATTATCCACAATGAAGTAGGTGATTTGTTTTTGCTTTTAGTAATATTTATTTCGTCACCTGGAGGCATATGGAAACCATCGACGATGGCAGACGCACTTAACCACTTTATAATTGTACAATCTTGATTCCACTGGCCTTAAAATACGTCAGAAAGGCTTAAAAACGATAATATAGAAAATTTAAAAATACATATGTTAGATACGTATCCAAATACGTATGTAACTTCAGCCCTTTAAAAAAGTTTCAGTATTTTTACAATGCGTGCCAATGCAATTTGTGGCAACCATGCTAATTTGAAAATTGCCATTAAAATTGACCAAATATTAGTAGTTAGTATTATTAGTAGTAATGACATTTGGGCTCTATTTAAAATGATCTTGTGCTAATTTAGTTACATGTCTAATATTTAGTAACTCACATATAAACATGTACATATGTTACAGTAAAACAGGAAGAGATTCAAACATCGGAATTACCTTCAGAAGCGTCCGATTTAAAACGTGATTTTGATTGGTCGATTAAACTGGAATCATTACATGAAGAATTAGACATAAAAACTGAAACCTGTGGTAACAATGAAGATCAAGTTATAATAGAGCCTCCATTGAATCAAAGTGTTAAAACTAATACTGGGGAAAAGTTATATAAATGCAATGTTTGTTACTATGGAAATGCATATAAACTTAACTTGCAGCGGCATATGAGCACTCACACAGGAGAGAAACCCTTCAAGTGTAATATCTGTAATCATGAAAATGCACGCAAGAGAAGCTTGCAAGACCATATGCGCACAAATAAAGGAGAAATACCTTTCAAGTGCAATATATGTAACTATGAAAGTGCAAAGAAGAGTAGCTTGCAAGACCATATGCGCACTCATACAGGAGAAAAACCCTTTAAGTGCAATATATGTAACTATGAAAGTGCACTCAAGAGTAACTTGCAAAAGCATATGAGCACTCATACAGGAGAAAAACCCTTTAAGTGCAATATATGTAACTATGAAAGTGCACTCAAGAGTAACTTGCAAAAGCATATGAGCACTCATACAGGAGAAAAACCCTTTAAGTGCAATATATGTAACTATGAAAGTGCACTCAAGACTAACTTGCAAAAGCATATGCGCACTCATACAGGAGAGAAACCCTTCAAGTGTAATATATGTAACTATGAAAGTGCACAGAAGGGTAGCTTGCAAGACCATATGCGCACTCATACAGGAGAAAAACCCTTTAAGTGCAATATATGTAACTATGAAAGTGCACTCAAGAGTAACTTGCAAAAGCATATGAGCACTCATACAGGAGAAAAACCCTTTAAGTGCAATATATGTAACTATGAAAGTGCACTCAAGAGTAACTTGCAAAAGCATATGAGCACTCATACAGGAGAAAAACCCTTTAAGTGCAATATATGTAACTATGAAAGTGCACTCAAGACTAACTTGCAAAAGCATATGCGCACTCATACAGGAGAGAAACCCTTCAAGTGTAATATATGTAACTATGAAAGTGCACAGAAGGGTAGCTTGCAAGACCATATGCGCACTCATACAGGAGAAAAACCCTTTAAGTGCAATATATGTAACTATGAAAGTGCACTCAAGAGTAACTTGCAAAAGCATATGAGCACTCATACAGGAGAAAAACCCTTTAAGTGCAATATATGTAACTATGAAAGTGCACTCAAGAGTAACTTGCAAAAGCATATGAGCACTCATACAGGAGAAAAACCCTTTAAGTGCAATATATGTAACTATGAAAGTGCACTCAAGACTAACTTGCAAAAGCATATGCGCACTCATACAGGAGAGAAACCCTTCAAGTGTAATATATGTAACTATGAAAGTGCACAGAAGGGTAGCTTGCAAGACCATATGCGCACTCATACAGGAGAAAACCCCTTTAAGTGCAATATATGTAACTATGAAAGTGCACTCAAGAGTAACTTGCAAAAGCATATGCGCACTCATACAGGAGAGAAACCCTTTAAGTGCAATATATGTAACTATGAAAGTGCACAGAAGGGTAGCTTGCAAGACCATATGCGCACTCATACAGGAGAAAAACCCTTTAAGTGCAATATATGTAACTATGAAAGTGCACTCAAGAGTAACTTGCAAAAGCATATGAGCACCCATACAGGAGAAAAACCCTTTAAGTGCAATATATGTAACTATGAAAGTGCACTCAAGAGTAGCTTGCAAAAGCATATGCGCACTCATACAGGAGAGAAACCCTTCAAGTGTAATATATGTAACTATGAAAGTGCACAGAAGGGTAGCTTGCAAGACCATATGTGCACTCATACAGGGGAAAAACCCTTTAAGTGCAATATATGTAACTATGAAAGTGCACTCAAGAGTAACTTGCAAAAGCATATGAGCACTCATACAGGAGAAAAACCCTTTAAGTGCAATATATGTAACCATGAAAGTGCACTCAAGAGTAGCTTGCAAAAGCATATGCGCACTCATACAGGGGAGAAACCCTTCAAGTGTAATATATGTAACTATGAAAGTGCACAGAAGGGTAGCTTGCAAGACCATATGCGCACTCATACAGGAGAAAAACCCTTTAAGTGCAATATATGTAACTATGAAAGTGCACTCAAGAGTAACTTGCAAAAGCATATGAGCACTCATACAGGCGAAAAACCCTTTAAGTGCAATATATGTAACTATGAAAGTGCACTCAAGAGTAGCTTGCAAAAGCATATGCGCACTCATACAGGAGAGAAACCCTTCAAGTGTAATATATGTAACTATGAAAGTGCACAGAAGGGTAACTTGCGAAAACATATCAATACTCATGCAGGAGAGAAAGAAACCGTTGAATACAAAACTTATTTGTCAACATCTTACACCGTAGTTTGAAGACTCAGGTCAAGTAAGAAAAATGCATAGTGCATGTAAACACCTGTGCGGGGGTTGTGCAAGCAAGGGGGTTGAGTTATTCACAGATGCTTGAAGCGGTCGCGTGCATTTTTAAACTATTTCTCTATGTTTCATGTTTCTTATATCTGTTTTGTGTTCTTTGTTTTATTTCTCTGTGTTTATAATATTTTCTAATTATCATTTGTTATTTAATAAATAGTGTTATTGTATATGCTGCGTTTTTAATAAGTTTAGGCCAAAAACAAAGTAACCACGTGTTATATTCTGGCGCCCCACGTGGGGCCACAATTATCATTTTAAAAAACCATCTCAGCAATACAATAAAAGTGAAAAGTGCATTAAGTGTAGAAAATGAGAGGTTCAACGTGAAAAGTTCACGTTAAAACAGGGCTTCTTTGTTCCATTACTGCAAGCAACGCGTCGGTTGGCCATTTTCTCGACTGCGTTACAGCCAGGAGCCACCCTGCGACCACTTCTTTTGTGTTTTCGACCCTTCGACCGCCATTTTTGGACATCATCTGCAACTCTGACGTCACTAACGCACCAACGGTAAATTTAACATCTCAAGCAGTGCACTTCTACTACTCCGAGGTAAGCAAAATTTTCCTGCGCAAGTGCGAATGTCAACCGCGTATATTGTTGATGCTACTAGTGCGCAATATTAACTTAACAAAGAACCTATATTAACATTATAAAGCTTTAATTTGAATGTGAACAATTACTTTTTTCTTATTGTGTGTGTGGTTTTATTAGCATTTATAGACCTTTTTATTAGTGTAAAATTTATATAATTAAACAATAATCAAAATTCTTTCGCGCCGTTATAAACGTACGCGAAAATATTTATGCGAGATAACGTGCGTCGCAGTGAACGCATAGAAAGTCGTCTCGAATCGCAAATACAAAGTGTGTGCAGTCCACCTACACGCGTGCACCTTCTGGTGTACGGTCTCTTACATCGGCGGATTCGAAAACGCGTACCGCGGAACGACTTCCATACTTGCGAGACGTTGCTTAAACTCGTGTGACGCGGAGCAAACCTTGCGGGAAGTGACGCGCACTGAAGTATCGTTTTCACATCAGCCGCAATCAACAGAAAAAACTGAGCCGTCAACATCGCAGAAAATTTGGCGTCCCAAATCGAATAAAGAGCGCCCGCGATGGAGTTTCTGTAGAAATGTTGAACATACTACGGAAGATTGTAGAATCCGCAAATAGGACAAAAGGCCGAGACACAAAGGGGACCTACAAACGCCCTCTCATCACTTAAGTGTTACGGATGCGGGGCTCCTGGGAAAATTCGCGCCAATTATCCAACCTGTAATGCAAATCCGACACGCAGGTTCAACCCCACGCTTTTAAATTATACAACAATTATGGAAGCCTGTGTTGTCACCTCTCCATGTGTGAAACCGCTGCTACCTATAAACCTATTACAACGGGGTGGGATAGCTTACGCTGATTCAGGGGCTCAAGCTAGCATAGCAGGGAGGCGTGTGTATGATTATTTACGATCGCTAAATTATGATTTTACACCGTCTAAAGTTACCATTGCGTATGCAGATGGAATAGGAAGGGAAACGGATGTTCTAGTGGCCCACGTGGAAATCCACATTATTCATAAGATTATACCAACGGAACTCATGATTTTAGCATCTCTACAGAATAATCGGACACTACTGGGTATTGACTTCCTACAACAAGCCGGAATTATCATTAATCGCGGTCAATGCACATGGTGTTTCGCGGATGATCCAGAAACAGTGTATGAGTTTATGGAAGATGTAAGTTTTAATGAAGGAAAAGCAAACCCAGCGGATGCACACCAAATTGTGGCAGCGGAACCAGGTCCAGGCCCGGAAGCGAAGGGACTGCAGATCCTAGAAGTGAGTGATGGCAAAGAATTGAATCTACGTGATGATGAAGGGGTAAAGCTATCAAGGAGCGAAAAACAGTGCTTAAGCGAGCTAATCGCCAATCGCGAGAATGTGTTTCGTCCAGGGGGAGAAGCGACACCATTTGCCGAACACCGCATAGAAACAGGTGACCACGAGGCGACGTTTGTGTCCCCCTACAGAATGCCTCCGGCAAAGAAGGAGCAACTGAAAGCAGAAGTAGAGAAGCTTCTAACCGAAGGAATCATTGAACCATGTGAATCTCCTTGGGCAGCTCCAGCGATTTTGGTTCCCAAGAAAAACTCTTGTTTCCGGCTGTGCATAGACTACTGAAAACTTATGCTATAACGGTAGCTGGTAAATATCCGTTACCCCGAATCGATTATCTTATCCACGAAGTGAAACAAGGAGGCTGTATGTCTACACTCGATCTCCGACAGGGCTACCACCAAGTGTTAGTGCGAGAATGTGATCGCGACAAAACCGCTTTCATCGCGCCTTGTGGTACTTATCAGTATATTCGCATACCTTTCGGCCTGAAAAGAACATTTAGAAGATCTGAAATCTGTATTTGCGCGATTAAAACAATTTAAGTTGTGCGTGAAACGGGAAAAG
This sequence comes from Limonius californicus, assembly GCA_014611495.1. Taxonomy (NCBI): domain Eukaryota; kingdom Metazoa; phylum Arthropoda; class Insecta; order Coleoptera; family Elateridae; genus Limonius; species Limonius californicus. The sequence goes on along the minus strand of JABXWE010044561.1, from coordinate 6,149 downwards.
TGTTTTTTTGCCCGCGCGGAAATCCGGGTTTTTAGGACACGTAATTACACTGTAGGGAATAATGATGGATAATAATAACATGGAGCGTATTTAAAATATGCCTCCACCTAGAACCTTAAAACATGTAAAGACCTTTTTACAAACTTGTAGTTGGTATCGTAGGTTCATATAGTAGGTTCCAAATTTTTATGTACTTCAAGGTCGTGCATCTGAAATGTTCGAAGACGTATGGATATACCATCCGTTTCAGTCCCACTAGTGCCCGTTTACCTATTTGCGTTTTGAACGTAGGTCACTAATACAAGTTCAACTTATGTCCCTTTCTGGCTCACGCGCCAAAGAGAAACAAAAGAAACAGGTTGCGCGATGCTTACTGTTTTAGCCGATTATCGCCACAGTTCAGTGGTGCGCCTACACATCATGTATTTGTAGAATATGTAAAGTAAATTGCCAATAGTTTATTACAATAATAAGTACAGGGTGTGTATAAATTGTATACCAACAATAAACAAAATTTAAATAGCTAAACTTATTAAAGTATTATTATTATTATAAAAACTCTCGTTTTATAATCGCTTTTACACTGTTTACGTGTATTTTTAATGCAGCAGACACCCGATCTTGAACACGCGAAACCGGCAAAAGCGGCCCGGAATTTTCTATTTCGAGGGTAAAATACACAAATAAATTTAAAACTAGTTCGTCATAACCTACGAGACGTTTAGGCATGATGGAAATTCAAAATATCACTTATCAGTTCTACAACTTAACTTTAAACTCGGCTTTAAACTAAAGAGACGTTCTCAAAGTCTTGGGTTTAACTAAATCACATATTTCTTTGAACTTGTAATGTAAACTAAGATTTTGGAAAGTCAACTTTTGCAGTAATATAAGATTACTTACTAATAATAATGCAAACGACCATTAAAGAGCAATATCGTTAAGTGTAACTTAACTTTGTACTGTATTGTATACCGTTCTCTCGCACTCCTTCTCTCTCGCTCTCTATTCCGTCACTCAACCCCACACCTTTTCCTTTGCGGCTGCGTTTGTCCTGACGTAAGGTCCTTAACGGAATTCACCATCGCTGCGACCATCCTGAGGTGGTGTTTTTCCGATCCTCCTTCTCTGTCTCCCCCTTACGGCTGCGTTTGTCCTGACGTAAGGTCCTTAACGGGATTCACCATCGCTGCGACCATCCTGAGGCGGTGCTTTCCGATCCCTTTTCTTTCTCTTCCCCTTACGGCTGCGTTTGTCCTGACGTAAGGTTCCTTCCGGGGAATACCGTCGCTGGGTCTGTCCTGAGGCGGTGTTTGCCACCATTTTCTCGTCTTGCTAGAGAGAGAGAACCGTTAGAGTCCGTTGATACCGGGGTTTGTACCCATCATGTGCCGAAATATCCGATTACCTGCCCCATATACCGTATTGATACCGCAGTTGCTACCGTATCTGCTACCGTATTGCTACCGTAGTCGCTACTGTTTTGCTACTGTATTTTGCTACCGTATTGCTATCGTATTTGCTACTGTATTGCTACCGTATTTGCTACCGTATTGCTACTGTATTTGCTACCGATTTGCTACTGTATCTGCTACTGTATTTGCTACTGGTTATTTTGCTACTGTATTGTGACTGTGAAATCCTGTATGTTTAACGCTAAAATATATGTATTAAACCATTCTTGCTTTAATTATTCCACGACGCAGTACAGTTAGATATCTAGGACCGCTTCCGAGACTGCAGTTAAGTAACATCAGTCCCCTGGAAACCAACGTCTTCAACTGTAGCTACCTAGGACTTCGTTATCCCTACCAGCACAACGAAGCAGCGACGGAGAGTAAACTTCGTAACAAAATCTGGCGATCGAGGCAACCGAAGTAATTGCACGTAATAAGCAGACGTGCAATTGACCCGCAGAGTTAAGCAAAGAAAAGAGCGTCGCAAATTTGGCGCCCGAGCAGGGACTCTTAATAGAATGAAGCCAGCGGAGAGACTGGTGGTCGGATATCACGGTGAACCGGTAGCCTTCCAGGTATGGTCGCATCTTCTCGATTCCCCAGACGATGGCCAAACATTCCTTTTCGGTAACGGAGTAGTTCTTCTCGGCTGGAGACAACGTATGGCTGGCGTACGCGATGATCTGATCACCTCTGGCGGTATGCTGGGTAAGCGCGGCTCCTAGGCCGTGTCCGGAAGCGTCGGTTTGCAGGACGAACGGTCTGGTGAAATCTGGGCAGGCAAGGACTGGAGCTTCGGTGAGGCTGGTCTTCAATTTATTGAAGGCTTCTTCTTGGACCTCGGTCCAACTCCAACGTTGCTGCTTACGGAGCAGCTTGGTGAGCGGGGCTACAATTTCGGAAAGTAAAGGTACAAAACGGCGGTACCAGGAAGCTATCCCCAGAAAGCGTCTCAAACTACGAACGTTTTTGGGGGCCGGTATATTTTGCACAGCTTCCACTTTCTCCGGGTCGGCGTGTATCCCCTCCTCGCTGACAATGTGTCCCAGGTACTTCAGAGACTTACGGCAGACTCGCACTTCTCGGGGTTGAGCTTGAGATTCGCTGCCCGCAGACGGTGGAATACTTCTCGTAAGTTGGCTAGGTGTTCTTCAAAACTCTTTCCCAAGACGATGATGTCGTCTAAGTAGGCGAATGCCTTCGGTTCCATCTCGGGTCCAATGATGGTGTCCAATAGACGCTGGAACGTAGATCCTGCTGAATGTAACCCGAACGGCATCACACGGAACTGAAACAAACCCTTCCCCCCAACGGTAAACGCTGTTATCGGCTTGCTGTCTTCGGTCAGCGGTATCTGCGAGTAACCCTGTTTGAGGTCAATGCTAGAAATATAACGGGCTTGCCTCAATTTATCCAAGATGGCGTTGATAAACGGAAGCGGATAGGCGTCTTTGACCGACATCTCGTTGACCTTGCGGAAGTCGATGCAGAATCTCGGCTTCCCATCCTTCTTCTGCACCATAACTATAGGGGAACTCCATGGGCTGTTGGACGGTTCGATAATCCCCTCCTCGAGCATTCGGTCAACCTCGCTGTTGATGATCTCTTGCATTCGGGGATTCTGGGGTCGGTATCGCTGCTTGATCGGTGTCTGGTGAGTTAAACGGATTTGATGTGCCACCCACTGCGTAGGACCCTTAATATCTTCGAACAGGGGTAACTCGGTGTCTAGGAATTCGGAGAGCCGGCGCTCTTCTTGATTGGTGAGGGCGGTCAATGAAGTGGATACTTCCTGAATCATTCCCACTGTCACGGCACTGTTCTTCTTCATGGATACTATTCGGTTTTCCAAGAACACATTTCCGGTAGCCAAGTTGATGTAGAAGTTCATGGATTTCAGGAAGTCCATTCCTAATAGGACGTCGGACACCATGCTGGGTATGTACTGGAACTGATGTGTCTTCGTCTGGTGATCGACCTGGACTGGGATGCTATACGTGCCTTGCACGCGCACGGTTTGACCGTCTAATACGGTAGCTCTTCGGGTACGTGGCTGTTGTTCTGGTATCTTCAGCTGCTTGCAGATGTCAGCCACCTTAGGGCCTATGTAGGATAAGACGGCTCCGGTATCTACGAGGGCTGAAAACGTGTAGTTACCTATTACGATGGCCAGGTATGGACGGTTGTCCCCTAATGTGGAGGCGGTTTGAGTCGGGAGCGGTTCAGGCCTCCTTACTGAGTGGCTCCTTTCTCGTTTCCCGACTGCTGACATTTACAGTCCCGGGAAACACTCCTTTGGTCCCACATCTAGAGCAGAAAAGAATCCTCGGGTTTCTACAGTGCTGTCGGTAGTGACCGGTCTGGCCGCAACGCCAACAAACGTTCTCGGTCCTTTCTCGCTTTGATGTGGTCGGCACTTCGTTACATGTAGGAGCATATCCACTGGGTTTCCTTGCCGGTTTCGGTTCTTCTTTCGCGAAAACTAGTTTAATGGATGGTACTGCGGTGGCGGTGGCGATATTCACGGGGGCTGGTTGGCGGATGTCTTCATACTCCTTGACCGCCGCCAATAACTAATCTACGGAGCTGCAGGCGGTTCGGTGTATGAATAGCCGGTAGCCGGGAAGTAGATTACGGTGCAACAAGAATAACTCCTGGTCCGGTGTCATTCCTCCATGTCGGCGAATCAGGGTCTGCAAGGCAACTATGTAGCTTACCGCTGACTTGTGCTTCTGTTGGACCCTCTGGCTGATCTGGGCCTCCAGGTCCGGAAGTCGTGGATGAAGTCTCTCCAACACTTCCATCGTCGCCGGTTGTTACGCAACATTTCTGGTAGCACTGGAAGCAACTCTTCTGGCTGTAGGTCATAGCGGAGGCAGATCTCTTCGAGTCGCTCTAGGAATGCCACGGGGTCGGTCTGTCCATTAAAGGTCACTTTCCATTCATGTACCTTTAAATTGGTGCGGGGTACCGGTGCTGCTGGTGATACCGGTGTCGGTGGTGTTACTTGAGGTGGTGGCATCGGTTGGTAAGCTTGCTGTTCTACTGGCCGGTAGGGCTGCATACCAGCGGCAGCGCTGGTTACCGTGGTCTGGGTGTTCAAATATACAGCAGGTGTGGACACGGGTGGCGGTGCCTGGTATATTGCTGTAAACGGGGGAAATTGCCATGTGGTACCTGCGGTTGTGCCGGTGGTGGTCGTGGCTGTCTGGGTGTACAAGGCAGCGTTCGTGGTTACTGTCGGAACGGTCACTATCGGTACCTCGTACGGAGTTCCTGTCGAAGCGGAAAATATAAAGGGCCTGTTGATCTCGGTCCCTCTTTCGCTTCTATCTGAGGTGTGGCTCGCCCTTCTCGGAGGAACTTCACTAGGCGTCGCCTCAGGGTGTCTACAGTACCTTCGGGATGTAATCTGAATCGGTTCACTTCCTCCACGAGTTGCTCCTTCCGTAGGAGGTATACCCATCCAACGCGTCTGTCTGCGGTTTCTGAGCCCACGGCGTCTTCCTCGGAGTGGTTGCTCTCCATGTCGGACTTCTCGAGGTCGGATGGCATGGCTGCGGTCTTGATACACTACTATCGTTGCTAAAAATGGGTGCCTGGAAAAAGACGGTTCTGCACGATTGCTTCTCCCTTTGGGAAACAGCTGGACAACCAGGGCCCTCCTCGGAGATGACTGCAAATAAAACAAACGGTCCCTGCTCGGGCGCCAAATTTGTGACGCTCTTTTCTTTGCTGAACTCTGCGGGTCAATTATACGTCTGCTTATTACGTGCAATTGCTTCGGTTGCCTTGGGCGCCAGATTTTGTTACGAAGTTTACTCTCCGTCGCTGCTTCGTTGTCCTGGGAGGGATAACGAAGTCCTAGGTAGCTACAGCTGAAGACGTCGGTTTCCAGGGGACTGGTGTCACTTAACTGCAGTCTCGGAAGCGGTCCTAGATATCTAATTGTACTGCGTCGTGGAATAATTAAAGCAAGGATAGTTTAAGACGTATATTGGGTGAATTAAACATACAGGATTTCACATGTACAATACAACAGCAAAATAAGCAAAATAACCAGTAGCAAATACGGTAGCAGATACAGTAGCAAAACGGTAGCAATACGGTAGTAATACGGTAGCAAAATACAGTAGCACTACGGTAGCAAATACGGTAGCAATACGGTAGCAGATGAGGTAGCAATACAGTACCAAATACGGTAGCAAAATACAGTAGCAAAACAGTAGCAGGTACGGTACTAATACGGCAGCAGACACAGTAGCAACTACGGTAGCAATACGGTAGCAAATACGGTAGCAACTGCGGTATCAATACGGTATATGGGGCAGGTAATCGGATATCTCGGCACCTGATTGGTACAAACCCCGGTATGAACGGACTCTAACTGTTCTCTCTCTCTAGCAAGACGAGAAAATGGTGGCAAACACCGCCTCAGGACAGACCCAGCGACGGTATTCCCCGGAAGGAACCTTACGTCAGGACAAACGCAGCCGTAAGGGGGAGACAGAGAAAGGGGACGGGAAAACACCACCTCAAGATGGTCGCAGCGATGGTGAATCCCGATAAGGACCTTACGTCAGGACAAACGCAGCCGTAAGGGGGTAGAGAGAGAAAAGGGATCGGAAAGCACCACCTCAGGATGGTCGCAGCGATGGTGAATTCCGTTAAGGACCTTACGTCAGGACAAAC
>JABXWE010044547.1:0-13682 GCA_014611495.1 Limonius californicus | reverse complement strand
AGCATCGACGCCATTCACTGGACCTGAGCCTTGCTGTGGAATACAGAAAAGCCACATAAAACAGGCGGTCAAACTATGGGAGGAACAACAGAAATCCTCATACTGGCAAAATATTCTAGGACAACGTCAGGCAAAACGGTTCATCCCTGTTTCGCAAAATAAAGCGAAACTTGCTTTGTCCCTCAGCAAGATTGAATTGAAAACCATCACTGGCCTATTCACAGGCCACACAATATTAAAATACCATCTTTTTAGGATTGGTAAAGCTGAGGACCAGATCTGCCGCTTATGTAACGAGGTAGCGGAAACGGCAGAACACATTCTATGCTAATGAAATGCTGCCTGTCGACGCAGACAAAAAATTTTCGTAAAGGCAACCATGACACCTAACGAAATAAGGAACTCGAAGTCCAAAGACATTATAAGGTTTATCAACAGCCTACAACTTCTCTAACAAAGAAAGGGCTCATAAGTTACAAAAGAACCATTAAGGATCGAAGTGACGGAAGGCATATAAAGGCCAAAGCCCTAACATCCAATAATAAATAATAATAACCGCAATGGTATGTATTCATATAATACTAATTTAGAAAATGTAAGTATATCACATTAATAATAATAACACACCAAAAAAAATAGATATTAGAAGGTTGTGATTCTTATTATTACATTGTTGCAACATTTACCACCCCCTGATAAAAATGGCAAATTCTACATTCGTTCTTGAAAGACTTCCATGCACCAGGAGCATCCCCTGGCTCTTCACATCAATCGGAAGTTGAAAAAGCGAGTAAATCAATACGTAATAACCTTAACAAGACTTACCCGTAAATTACTACTTATTTAGAAACACGACAATGTGTTGGATATGAGGAAGACGCTAAAAATCTTACAAGAGGTGTAAAACGCGAGGAAATTTTTCGGTCTTTATGATATTCCTTCTGATTGTGCACTTTGCAGAGCTCCATGTCTTACATTAATTAAATAACTCTTTGCCTGGCGAAGCAGTAATTAGCATTGCTTTCAATTAATAATAATCCCTGTGGTATTCATTACAGTGAATGCCGTTTAATTAGCTCATTAGTTGTTTAATTGATGTTACAAACTTTAGGAACCTTCTGTAAATAGAGTTCTTGGAAATTTTGCGGAAACCGACGACGAAATCAAAGTAAAATGGGATCACAACGCGTAATCGTTATATAAATACAGGATTTTATAACAGTTACCCGTGCAGCTGCTTTCACCTGCTATAAAGACGGTTATTTGGGACTAATCGTATTTGAAGGAACCATTCAATGGGGCTTTGTCCTTCGATTTAGACATAAATTAAATTCCACCAACAGGTGAGAGGATAATTCGTACTTCTACTTCCATAATTAAGCCCGAAAAGGTCCGCCATTATTTCCGAAAGGTATTGCATACCCAAATTCGTAAATTACAGTTGTATCGACCCATAATGATTTAGCAATTACCGTGTTTACGTTTGTATAATTTAAGCGTCGTTAAGCATATACAAACACTTCGGCCCCGATATGTATTTAATGATTAGAAGTAAAAGTACACTTGTATATTTGATATGTAAATTAAATATAAATACCGATGTTAGTAGAGTAAACCTAAAAGCCGAGCGTTTGAATACAACCGCATTCGAAAATACTGACCAAAACATATCTAACAACTTCGGACAACATTTATTTATTATTTATTTGCTGCTCTAATGATGCAAAAAATTATATTTTAATGAGGTCAAAATTTGTTTAACAGATTAGGTGAGTAACTGTGCAGGCTGACTCAAGGATGTCCAAGACAAGTTGTCTCTTTTTAAACAGTTAAGAAAACACTTCCTGGAAGTTCATGGAGATAGTTTCGGTCGAAGACCTTGGCAAACTAGATTATCTGACCAAAATTGATTTTTTATCTCAAAACAAGTCTAATTAAAACAAAATTGCAGGAAATTTCATCTCCTAAAACAATAAAAGCTATTTCTGAATATGCAATGATCCTGCTCTGGCTTATCTTTATGGAAAGCAATACAATATTTAAACCTCCAATTATTATCTGTAATTGCAATTTCTAGACACCAAGCTTACCCAACTATATTTCGTTTCAGATCTTCTTACTCTATATTAAAATATATTAAGAATATTAACATTGCATAACAGAATGGTAGGTTCCAAAAGGCTCTACACGGACCGACCTCGGTTTTTAGGCTTATATAAAAAAAGTAATTTTATGTGCATTTGGGCGTAGCACGTTATGCTATGTCGATTCTGAAAGTTTTTTACTTTACAAAATATTCAGGGATGAAAGCAGGAAACACATCTTACCAGGAAGCAATTGATTGAACTGTTAAAAAAAGAAACACAACAAGTTTGTGACGTATACGTTAGAGTCGTGTGCAACGGACGAGTGTTGACCGTGCTTCTACCTCCCGCCGCCCGCTATCCATCGTCGGACGGGTATATAAAGAGCACATGTTTCTGTGAGAAATCATTTTATATTCATTTTAGTTCAATTTTTATATTGTTGTAGATTGTGTACGAAAAATATCCTATTATTTTCTTTATTGCCTACAGATTTTAAACCGGAACTGAGTTCCGTTTCCCAATATTATATCGGAACGGCGTTCCGGAGAGTTGCGGCTTACTTTCACCCTTGAAAATATTCACACACTTCCCAAAATATTACGTTTCAGTTTTAGACAGAATGTTATATCTTGAGATGGAGAATTCCGTTTACCAATATTATACAGGAACAGCGTTCCGCAGAGTTGCGGCTTACTTCCATCTTTGAAAATATTCCTATAACTGTTAGGTCCTCTATAGATGTTCTCAGAATCTATATAGAGCATAAACTTCCCAAAATATTAAGTTTCAGTTTTAGACTAAATATTATATCTAGAGATGGCGAAGTTTGTTTCCAAATATTTTGTTGGAACGGCGTTCCGTAGAGTTCCGGCTTAGTTCTACCCTTGAAAATATTCTTATAATTGTTAGATCATCTGCAGACGTTTCCAGAATCTGTATAGAGCCTAAACTTCATAAAATATTACATTTCAGTTTTAGACAAAATATTATATCTAGAGATGGCGAATTCCGTTTCCCAATCTTTTACTGGAACGCTATTCCGGAGAGTTCTGGTTTACTTTCACCCTTGAAAATATTCCTATAACTGTTAGGTCCTCTATAGATGTTATCAGAATCTATATAGAGCCTAAACTTCCCAAAATATTACGTTTTAGTTTTCAATTGAATATTATATCTAGAGATGGCGAATTCCGTTTGCCAATCTTTACCGACACAGCGTTCCGCATAGTTCCAGCTTACTTTCACCCTTGAAAAGATTCCTATGACTGTTAGGTACTCTATAGCCGTTCTCAGAATCTATGCAGAGCCTAAATTTCCCAAAATATTTCGTTTCAGTTTTAGATTAAATATTATATATAGAGGTGGTCAAGTTTGTTTCCAAATATTTTGTTGGAACGGCGTTCCGTAGAGTTCCGGCTTAGTTCTACCCTTGAAAATATTCTTATAATTGTTAGATCATCTGCAGACGTTTCCAGAATCTGTATAGAGCCTAAACTTCATAAAATATTACATTTCAGTTTTAGACAAAATATTATATCTAGAGATGGCGAATTCCGTTTCCCAATCTTTTACTGGAACGCTATTCCGGAGAGTTCTGGTTTACTTTCACCCTTGAAAATATTCCTATAACTGTTAGGTCCTCTATAGATGTTATCAGAATCTATATAGAGCCTAAACTTCCCAAAATATTACGTTTTAGTTTTCAATTGAATATTATATCTAGAGATGGCGAATTCCGTTTGCCAATCTTTACCGACACAGCGTTCCGCATAGTTCCAGCTTACTTTCACCCTTGAAAAGATTCCTATGACTGTTAGGTACTCTATAGCCGTTCTCAGAATCTATGCAGAGCCTAAATTTCCCAAAATATTTCGTTTCAGTTTTAGATTAAATATTATATATAGAGGTGGTCAAGTTTGTTTCCAAATATTTTGTTGGAACGGCGTTCCGTAGAGTTCCGGCTTAGTTCTACCCTTGAAAATATTCTTATAATTGTTAGATCATCTGCAGACGTTTCCAGAATCTGTATAGAGCCTAAACTTCATAAAATATTACATTTCAGTTTTAGACAAAATATTATATCTAGAGATGGCGAATTCCGTTTCCCAATCTTTTACTGGAACGCTATTCCGGAGAGTTCTGGTTTACTTTCACCCTTGAAAATATTCCTATAACTGTTAGGTCCTCTATAGATGTTATCAGAATCTATATAGAGCCTAAACTTCCCAAAATATTACGTTTTAGTTTTCAATTGAATATTATATCTAGAGATGGCGAATTCCGTTTGCCAATCTTTACCGACACAGCGTTCCGCAGAGTTCCAGCTTACTTTCACCCTTGAAAAGATTCCTATGACTGTTAGGTACTCTATAGCCGTTCTCAGAATCTATGCAGAGCCTAAATTTCCCAAAATATTTCGTTTCAGTTTTAGATTAAATATTATATATAGAGGTGGTCAAGTTCGTTTCCAAATATTTTGTTGAAACGGCGTTCCGTAGAGTTCCGGCTTAGTTCTACCCTTGAAAATATTCTTATAATTGTTAGATCATCTGCAGACTTTTCCAGAATCTGTATAGAGCCTAAACTTCATAAAATATTACATTTCAGTTTTAGACAAAATATTATATCTAGAGATGGCGAATTCCGTTTCCCAATCTTTTACTGGAACGCCATTCCGGAGAGTTCCTGCTTACTTTCACCCTTGAAAAGATTGCTGTAACTGTCAGGTCCTCTATAGATGTTACCATATGGACCCTTAACTTCCCAAAATATTACGTTTCAGTTTTAGACTGAATATTATATCTAGAGATGGAGAATTCAGATTGCCAATTTTTTACCGGAACAGCCTTCCGGCTTACTTTCACCCTTGAAAATATTCCTATAACTGTTAGGTCCGCTATAGATGTTATCAGAATGTTATATCTTGAGATGGAGAATTCCATTTACCAATATTATACAGGAACAGCGTTCCGCAGAGTTGCGGGTTACTTCCATCTTTGAAAATATTCCTATAACTGTTAAGTCCTCTATAGATGTTCTCAGAATAGAGCCTAAACTTCCCAAAATATTACGTATCAGTTTTAGACTGAATATTATATCTAGAGATGGCGAAGTAAACAGTATTCGAAATCGTAAGTCGATTCTGACTGATTGCTGGCTTATAATAACACAAGAAAAAGATCACACAGAATACTTAGTTGCAGAATGGTACGAAAGTGTAATTATGATTACGTTTCTCAAATCTTGATCGGTAACTGCGTTTCTCGTCGCACTGCTGGACATCGGTCTTGCCTCTGTCCCGTGCTTCTCCTAAGCGCTGAGACAGAAACATGGCATTTTATCCAAAAAGCAACCACTCTGCCAACTGCGCTACCTCCACACTACAAATTCTGATCATTTTGAATTAAATCGTGGTTAGATATTTTGGAATTTATACACATTTGAGTATCTAATTTTGAATAATTTAAAATACAGTCTAATTCTACATAGACAGGGGAATCCCCTGAATTTAGGTGCTAAGAAAAGTAAAGAACGCGCATAGAAATTAATTATGATGGACATTGTGACACAGATTATATAACGAAATTTATGGTGAAATGTTATATTTTCATTGCATATATGTTTGTAAGAAATACACATGTGAAGCTAAATACTTGAAATACTGGCCAACTAACTTGGGACGAGCTCGGATATAGCGAGATCTGGGATACAACGAGTGTTTAAGAAGCCTATGTTTGAATTTTCGTGTTTTACTTTATTGTATTTACAGCCTACAACGATCGCTCATCCCGCAAACAACAAAAAATGGCTAAACTTTTTTCATCATTTTATAGCTTGTATAATTCGGAAAACCAATCAAATTATCGTTTAGAATCTTTAAATAAAGGACATGTTTTTGAAATTTCCCTGAGTTGGATGTCACCTATACTATAATGAACCACTGCTACGATTTACTACTACTTGCAGTCTCGAGCTTCTTTAGCTGCTTACTGATGAGCCCCGTTTCACGGAAAATTATTCAATGTTTTGATTTTATGTATGTATGTATCAAATCAGGAAATTAGAAAAAAAAGCGCTTCCAGCATAAATTTGTAAGATACGAATAATAGATGATCATCTAATTCGATACTAACCTTTCGCAAAATGGTCCACTCATCGACAGTTCTAAATTAATACCTTAGTTGAAAGACAGAAATGCTGTAATTTTTGTGAAAGTTAAAACAATGTTGTTAAACAATATTTCTTGTTAAAAATAGTTGCAGAAAAGTAATACACTTTCTGCCCATTGCACTCATTAAATGTTTAAGCTATGCGATTTTGTGTAGGACTACATGAAACAGTTTGCCGAATAATTATCCCAAATAAATAATAATAAACATATTTTTGTATAGTATATTCCAGGAATTTTTTAATGAGTGAACTGAAGAGTAAATATTTTAAGAATCAATAAATTACTGTAGCCGGTTACAATTTATTAATTATTGGTATGGAATGAATTACATCCATGAATAAAAAAAGTTCATCTACCTGCGAATAAATTCTTCTAAACAATCTTCGTAATTCAATATATCACAGTTGCTTCTAGTTCACTATTTTTTATTGTATTGTAACATTGTTACGATGAAGCACCTTAATATTTATCAAGCTACAAAACACTGTACTGCAGTATCTCCAACAGCAGACTTTGACTGTCGAAACGCTATCAAATCTACTGTTTTTTTTTTCATTTTATGACCGTTATCTGAAAGAAATTGCAACATATTTTATTTCAATTCTGTTGAAAATTTCTACGAAATTCTCATCCATTTTAGTAAAACTTTCATCAAATAAATTATAATTTTGTAAAAACAGCTTAGTGGAACAGTTAACCGACTACAACCACCCAATTAATATATTTCACACATTTCCAAGGCTACATAAAGTTGACAATAATTCCGCATTAGCAGTTTTGGAATACACAATGTATAAATTTTTTTAAATTCAAATTGCCCCTTACCTTGAGGACAAAAATATGTTATTAGAATGTTTTCTCGAAAGAACCCCCGAATCCTATTCTCTCGGATTCAACTACAAGTCCTCCCACTAATGGTTTCAAAATAAAAGAATGCTGATCAAACAGCTGGAGCAAGCCAACAGGAACGAAGAAAATCAACGTCAAATCGTCTCATTCACCGTCGTGAATTGCATTTTTAAACTAATCATAAACTACATGGTCGTTTAGTGCAGTCATCCAACATAATAAGCATGTGATATTTACTCGCCCATTAAATATGTGATAGACGATAACAGAGAACGTTTTCAGGTCCAAATTATTCACTTTCAGTACGAACAACACAATTTCACGCTAAATGTGGATCTGAATCATGGTGCACCATCTTGCAATATGCAGTGACGTAAACATGATTCACTGAACGATGAGCAAAAAGCAATCACAGAGAGTTCAAGTATCTAATTTTTTAAATTCTTAAATCTATTGTGTGGGGTTTTCTAAGTAAAGTAATACTATTAGGTTAATACCAATATAGTAGAACATTCCCGATAGAACAAATTTTACTAAAATAAAAAATTGTTGGAAGCAATCAATGATATAATCACAGACGGGGGTTGTACTTCTAACTAATATGTATAATTAGACCCAACCCATCGTTGGTCAAACCACGACACTTAAACCGAGGAAATTTAAAGTAAAACCGCCCAAGGAAGAAATTGTAAGAACCAGCACAAGTAAAACACGAAGATTAAGAAGTAAATCCAATGTATAACCGTGGGTGAAAGTAATTTCAAGGTTTAGAGAAAATCAGTATAAAATTATTGTCGGTCAAACTAGTACAGTTTAACTGCGAAAATAAGAATCAATTCAAGATATAAACATACTCGCAGTAAAAATCAATAACCTGAGCTTGAACAAACCAGAACAAAAAATTTTTACTATCAACTCGTGGTATAAACATGGGAGAAGGCATTTCCAAGGTTTGGAAAAAATGTGGGAACTTGGGACAAATCAAAACAGATCAGCTAACTAAAAATTACAAATTAGAGTATGGACATACGAACAGAAAATTGCAACAGATGGTAATAACCAGTTTAAAACCAAAGATTTGTCAAACCAAAACAGCTAAAGCAGGAAACTAATTCAGAATATAAAAGCGGGACTGTGTACTTTCACAGCGATACGTGAAACTAGACTAGCTCGAAAAATATTTATGGCACAAACGTTGCCGAAGATATGTAATTCCAAGTAATGAGTACAATTAATCGTAATATACCTGGTGGGTCCAGAATGTTTGACGGCTTACTTTATCAAATGATAGTGGCTAGGCCTAACAAAACTAAAAACAAACTACGGTTAAAACTTAAATAGGGGTTTATTCCAAGACAAATCAATTGGAACATCGATTCCAATTGATTTTGATTGTGATTACTTGCTGTAATCCGAACAGATAATTTTTTTTAAATGGTATTAACGAAACGAGCAATAATACAATAAACCACAATATTAACGTAGACCAAGATACTTGTAATCTGAGCATGATCAAATGAAACGGCTTAACCATGAGAATGATAAAATCAACCCGCTGTATAAACGTAGGAGGTAATTCCAACTCCGGAGAACAATGCATTTAAACTCCTACAATCCTTCTTCTTCTGTATATAGGCTGATGGCTTGTTAATTACCTTCAATGGAGGAGGTTCTGCGAACCTTCATTGCGCGTATGCCGGGCAGGAGCCTAACCCAACCCGTTCAACAGAGAACAGAAGTTCCACTACATGGTTTACGATTGTCAAAAATGGTCGTATGACAACCGGAACCGACGGCTTGATGCGCCCCCCGAAGCATGCCACTATATTGGTCAAAGCATCTAAGTACTAACAAGCGCGGATTGCTACCGTTTGACCTGCGTCTACAGAGCTCCGCTATGCAACCGATTAATGTAATCCGAACAAGTAAAACATAGGCCGACGAGAATAATCTGTTTGAATCTATGCTTGTTTACAGCAAAAGAGCTAATCTTAGAAAATTTTAATCTTTAATGCTGGAAGGCCAAGATAACACAAGAATTCGGTGCAACGAGGTCTTGATCAAATCAGTACGTCTTAAAGCAAGACAATATTTTGAAGTCAATCCAGGAGTGGGGCCTCCACCACATGTCACATGCTGTGCTTTCGGGGACCGCTAGTGAATTGTCCGGTTTTAACCCACACTTTAGTTAAAGTAAACAAAATCTTTTATATTAATACGTTTATGGAACGACTTATAACACGATCTCTATTTTACGGAGCATTCCAACGTGGCGGTTCTACAACCAGCTTAGTCAACATAATGTGGGAGGCAGCAGTTTACAACTTGGCTACCCTGGAGTGACCAAAGCTTATATACTACCCCTAAGAAGGGAGTGCATATTGCTGTTATGAAAAAGGTTTAAAGGCGGCTTGCTAGTTCACAAAATACTAAGGACCCTTTTAGTGGACATCAAACAGAGTACGGAGAACTTTGAACTCGTACGATCTTTCTTTAATTAATATTAACTATTAACTCTGGGATTTCTCAATACATACTTATTTGTAGGAAAAGGAATTTCCCAATTTGAAACTGTGATTGATGCCGCCAGGGCAGGAATTAATCCACGGTGGAAACGGAACAGTGGTATTATTAACAATCGGCTTGAACATATGCTTAAATAAACCAAACGCTAAATTCTTACAAAATCCAACATATTAACATACCGGTGCTAAAGCGCAGGATTAATAGGTGGGTCCTGAACTTTCCAACACAGAAAGGCTTAATATAGGAAATCTTACAATGGATCCAGGATATAAACTTAGATAAATGTAATTTCCATCAATTTGAACCTGTATTTCGTGTATTCAGTTCAGGTAAAACCTACAAAATTTTAAAATCTATCCGCAGCATATAGGTACGTAGGAAGACGTAATTCCAAGTCATGAAAACAATCAGCTCGAACCTGGCCGATGTAAACTCACTCACTAAGTGGATAATTGCACCGTCCACGCGTCCGCCCGCGTAATACGTTCAAACACATGGCGAAGGAATTCGCAACATCACTCTTTCCGATAAATTGATTCAACAAAATTGGATGTTGTCTATACAGGCAGCCCTGGTCTGGCTGTACCGGTGCTGCTTCATCAAACTTATGCATGGCTGATGGCTGGTATCAATCTAGTGGTTTGACATTCCCGTCACGTTGCACTGGAAGTAACTATTCAATATTTTACGCGGCATCTATTGCTATTGCTACTGCAACGAGATGCAGGGCTGCAGGTGAGCACTTGGAAAACGGATCGGAATGATTAATATTTAACAGAGAGTGGTTGCCAGTGATTTGCGTGCAATTTTCCCATTAATAGACGGGATTTAATAGGTCTCTTCCTTTCGGCTTTGTTAATTTATTTCCGATTTTAACATAAACAGGTGCTCGCAATTAACAAGCAATTTGCTTCGATTCACACAAAAACACTTGTAACGGTCACTTAATAAATCCCTTTACATATACAAAAATCAATCTAAGAACTAAAACAAAGTCTTCATTTTCAAAACACCTACAGAAACGATAAAATGTGTTCAATTTTTGGAAAACGTCAGGACGCAGAAGACTACTTCCAATTTCACAAATTTTCAAAAACCTTTTCTCAATTTGTTTTAACTTTGGGCATATTATTTGCTTCTGGTTATAGACGAATAGCAACAGGAATAATTTTGAAACTTCCATGGGTCTCGTTTTCTCTTCTTTTGCAAAGTTCAATGAGTTCACCAACAGATATTTCATTCTAGTAAGCTGACCAGTGTGTGGTGGTAGCTCAGTTAGTAGAGCGCTCGCTTTCTGAGTAAAAGTCAATTCCGCCTTGGGTTCGAAACCTAACCAGTACTATGCAGATTTATAAAATCTTGTCTGCAACCCACCACACACCATTTCCCAATCCGGCTTGCAACCATGGGATTTTAATGCTATTGTCGTTCGGATTTGACATTAAACTGTAGATCCCCCGTGTTTCTACTTTGGCGACTTTGGAGAAACACGTCGCATAGAACACGCAGACGCCCAACAGTGGGACAAAAAGGCTGTCAACGAATGCATGAAGCTGACCAAAGTTGAACTTTACAGAAGCCATTTTCCAATAAAGTCCCTTTTGAGCATCTTATTGCAAGTTTGAAGCACTCTGGACCTGTGGACCAACCTCGTTTCATTACACTTCCATCGAGTAGACTGTTTAAAACCCATTTGAGCTATCTTATCTTAATACAACAACCTTAAATTGTCCAAAATTAAAGTTGTTTCATTCATATCGGACCAACATCACTTTTTGCAGTTTCACTTGAGATTATTTTTAGGATAATCATGTCTGCCTGGGTATTTTCTTTGGGTTCTAAAAAGGAGAATGTACGCTTTTTTAATGGGCCACCATAATTCTTATAATTGAAAGAAAAATTTTAAACCATTGTAGGGAATTTAATCTATAGGTATAAAAAATTACATTACCAAATCAAAAGCAACAGTTTAACAGAAATTAAAGCAAGCAATGTGAGTCTATCCTGCGGCTTCCCAAAGAAAAAGTTTCTAAATTACCCTGTAGGTGCGCTATTTTAAAAACATTCTAAATTAAAACAACATTTCGTCGTTTAAGATTATCAAGTAGACTCCCATGACATGAAGAAATAATTAATTGTCTTGCGAGTAGGTTTTGATTGTTTCTATTGTTTGCTGTCAATGCATTCACATTTATTATTAATTGTCGATTACTAATCAACAAGCCAAACATGCTGTTTCATATTTCCCTGCGAACAATAGTTATCATTCCATACCATGGGAGCATTCGCGGCATGTAAATCGAAACGTTAAAAGGATTGCTGAAATCTAGTTTTGATACCAGACACTTATACACAAAGACATTTTATCGTGAGAAACAATTAACTATTGTAATCGATCTATTATTGGCTAATTAGCTAAATATTAGAAAATTACATATTTTAATGAATATGTGAAACATAAAACAAACCGTATTTCGAATAAGTAAACGTACACTCATTGTTCATTTGCTTCATTTAATAAGAAGTAAAAATATTAAGGATTCTGTGCGATCAAGCGTTCCTGGTCCAAACCAGTGCAGGGGAAATAGAAGTACTTTGCTGCAAAGTTATATTAGAATTATTTGGAATTTCCTGTATTTGTTATGTGTGAAAATGCTACATCATCGTAAAATATGAGATTTTAAGAAAAATTATGAAATAAAACTCAAGGCTTCCAAAATCAATTTTAAAAATATTCATTTTTATCTACATATGTGTGGAGGTAATGATCCGTACTTCAGAAATTACAAGATCGTGCTCAATAAAATTTGAAATTTATGGGGGTGTAGAGCCCCATCATTATTATTACTATGGTAAAAAGTAAAAGTAAATAACACATTATACATGAAGATATAATTATGTACAATAGCAAAGAATTAAAACGGTAGTAATTTCAAAGGCAAATTCACGTATAAAAGACACTGGCAAACACCACAAAACGTCAGATACAATACTTTAAACTATTTGAATATTTATTAAAAACAACGCTAAATATAATAAATATGAAGTTGCGGATTTCTTTCTATCACATGCAAATTGTTTTGCTTACCATTTCAACGCATTATACATAGTGTTTTAACAAAATAAGATGCAAGAAGCTATTGAGACCGCCAAGGGAAGCAAATAATGAAATTTTATGATACTTAGCCTATATGTTATGGTAAACGTTAGTAACTGGTTAATATTTATAATAGTCGGCTAATATTCATAATCACCAACAGCTTTGGTAAATGTAAGAAATACCCGAAAATTATTTTCGTTCACCGGTAATTCTGTAACGTTTCTGCAACGTATTAGTTTCATAAATACATGTAAATTAATTACTGTTACTGTTGTATTTTTTTACAATTATCAAGTTATTGGTTAAATTCATAAATTCAAAACACACGACCTATGCAACGTAAGTATTTTATAATTGCTATTCAAAAACATAGTACGTATATAACTTTTCGAAATAAACATTAACTGATAACTGAGTACATATCGAGTTTAAAATACTAAACAAAATGAGAAAATATAAAAACATAAGGTTAGGTTAGGTTAGGTTGGGTTGGGCTAGGTTAGGTTAGGTTAGGTTAGGTTAGGTTAGGTTGGGACCTCGGTGAAGTAGTGCGGATACGAGCTGCCACTCGAGGTCACAACGAAACGCGACCGACCGGTCGAGGTTTCGAATCCCGACTGAGCTGACCATATTCCGCTTAGTTAAGTTTAGGGTGCATATTGCATGAATGGCTAGTACGTAAGGGACGCCCGCACCCCCCTGAGGTAATGCGAAAAGGGTTCGCGGGGTGGGGGGGGGGTGAGTAGTGTGTATGAATGAGAAAAAGAAAAAAAAGGTTAGGTTAGGTTACGTTGGGTGGGGTTGGGTTGTGTTAGGTTAGGTTAGGTTAGGTTATGTTAGGTTAGATTAGGCTTAAAGCTTTTTATTGTATTTACCACTACGTACCACGTATTATATATAATTGTCGATAAATGTAATATATTCGTTTAAATATACAGAAATTTATTAC
>JABXWE010044538.1:0-10437 GCA_014611495.1 Limonius californicus | reverse complement strand
TTATGAAATCCCTTAATATTTTATATGTATTGTACAATTATTCTTAATTAATTTCTTCGTATTACATTTTGAAATTTGCCTTTTCCAATGTTTCTACCCATGAAATCCTTATGGTTTGCTTGTCTCTAATTTTCTAAAGTAGATGTTTCAAAATTATGAAATCCCTTAATTATTTATATGTATTGTAAGGTTATTCTTAATTAATCTGTTCGTACTGCATTTCGAGATTTAGGGTTTCCAATGTTGCTATCTATGAATTCCATATGGTTTGCTTGTCTCTCATTTTCTAAAGCAGATGTTACAAAATTATGAAATCCCTTAATATTTTATATGTATTGTAAAGTTCTTCTTAATTAAACTGCTCGCAATATATTTCGAAATTTAGGTTTTCCAATGTTTCTATCCACGAAATCCTTATATAGTTTGCTTGTCTCTATCTTTCTAATCAGATGTCACAAAATTATGAAATCCCTTAATAATTTATGGGTATTGTAAGGTTATTCTCAATTAATCTGTTCGTGTTACATGTCGAAATTTGGGCTTTCTAATGTTTCTAACCACGAAATCCTTATATAGTTTGCTTGTAATCAGATGTTACAAAATTATAAAATCCCTTAATAATTTATAGGTATTGTAAGGTTCTTCTTAATTAATCTGTTCGTATTATATTTCGAAATTTAGGTTTTCTAATGTTTCGAACTACGAAATCCTTATAGTTTGCTTGTTTGTAATTTTCGAGAGCAGATGTTACAAACGTATAAAATCCCTTAATAATTTATATGTATGTACTATGAAGGTCTTTTTAATTAATCTGATCATATAACATTTTGCAATTTGGTTTTTGGGAATATTTTTCACAGTTCCATACTATCGCCTGCCCGCTTATTGATATATTCTTAGTAAAACCACAGTATAACCCTGATAGAATTCTATCAGGGTTATACTGTGGTAAAACCTTAAAAACCGAGGTAGGTACATGTGTCTTTTTCAATTTCTGCAGTTATTTTTAAAACCCAAATGATTTTTAGAACACATCGACAAACATTTTCTGCACACTTCTAACGATACTTAAAAAGATTACACTTTTATAGTTTTATCGACTAGGCAATTTTCTCTGGATTACAAGTGTTTCCACTTCTCGTGGTTTATACCACAGGTTAAGCTGTAAGTCCTCTATGTCCGTGGAACTTCAAAAACGCAACACAGGCATATGGGAGAAGATGGCTAAGTCTCTGATACGATACAGCATTCAAAGAAAAATAAATATTCCCATATCACGTAATAATTATTTTTTTTTCTGGTATAGTTACCTATCATAACATACGTGATATTAATAGCTAGTTTAAGGTTATTTTCTTGGAAAAGAGAACGACAAAACTTTTTATCCCGATTGTATGAATGTCAATCTCGACACCCTAAGGTAAAAAGAGAAACAGATTCAGCAAAATGTAATATTTAAGATTTAGTATGCAAAAATTTCAGTTAACTATAGCCAAAAATCGTCACGCGTACACAAACCTAGCAATAAAACTGGCGGTACGGGGAGTTTCTTTAGTTTCACGCCTATCAAAACATAACGACCTGCCCTTACGGAACGTATTGCCGAATCTTTCAGAAAAGGGACCCCTGGCCGATGGGCCTTGTGTGTTAACTCAATGTGCGGCATTGTCCAGTGGCTGGTCATCATCGGTCCCGCGGGCCGTGATTTATGACCCTGTGGGTCCGAACGGTCAGCACTTGCGTGATTTACAACATCTTGGGCTTGCTTTCGATGATCGCTGCCTCTAATGACTTGGACGATGCCTCTTTGCCGTACGAACATTAGTCTTACAGATTTACTGCAGTTTAGCAAGCCAACAAGGTCAGAATATTTAATTTAATCTATGTTGCTGTTCATTCATTTACAAAACAAATAATACGAATGGTCTTTTTTCAGTGGGTATGTATCGTATTTAAATAGTATATGAACAGGCTGGACCAGCTAAGTTGTCCCCCCTGAAGTATTGCGATACTAGCATCACGATACTGGTATCGTGTTAGTTTTTAAGTATCGATTCTTGCAACGCGATACATTTAAAAAAAAAGTATCGGTATCACGGTAATTTTTCTAATTATCGAGTATCGTGGACTTGCGATACTTTGGCGATACAATCTTGCTGGAACACTCTAAAAAATCAAAATAAATAGGTAATGACAGTTCCTAAACTTGTAAACCCTTTTAGATACTAGGTAGGAATGTAAATATTGGATAAAACGTAAAATAATAACAATACTCATTACTGTATCTTATTGCCAAGCTTCTTGAAATAGTTCAATCTTTAACAAATGTCTTTTAAACATGCTGTTATGAAAAATTAGTTTAACTTTGCACTTTGGCCAACCCCAAAACGCAAAATTTAATGTTTAATTCCCCAAACGGAAAAGTATAGCTGAAGGTATAGCGATACTTTTTGAAGTATCGACTATCTATTCTCCATTCTGGAAAAAGTATCGAGTATCGGTATCGCGATATTTTTTTGATAAAGTTTCGGTAACGTTATTGCGATACTTAAAAAAAGTATCCTTCCAACTGCTGCTTAAAAATGGTTGATGCACCCCAACATATATACAGCATGAATACCAAAATTAAGTGAAATTGATCGATATTGCCTACTTATGACAATACTAAGTCGAATTTGTCAATTTAATTAAATTTGAAGTAAGATGTCTTCAGATAATGAGAACACAGATTTGTGGTATATTTTTGGCAGATGTAGGAGAAATCCGGCTGCAGCCCGCAATTTCTAAAACAGGCGCTATCTAACTAGAAAACACCGTCTAAAAATATATAGACATCTTGAAAGTTTTGGAAGAAACCAAAGTAAATTTGTTAATTTCAGAAGATGTAGGCCCAGAACGATTGCGAACATGAAAATGAACTAGGAGCTCACATATGGGTATTAGTAAAACTTCAGTTAGAAGAATTCTGTTTGATCCATATCAGGTTACTTTAATGTACGAACTGCCTGAAAATGAAATGGGATGTTTAGTGATCAGGCAAAATTCTCACACAATTGTGAAATAAATTGGTTAATTCACAAAGTTGCTCACAGAAGAACCTATTTACAAAGAGTTTTTTCTGTAAATGTTTGGTGTAACATAGTACGTAACATTATGGACACTTCTTCCATGAAAATTTAACTGAACGTTACTTGGATTTCGTACAAAACATTTTACCCGTAATATTAGAAAATGTAGAATTTAATGCATGACAAAAACTTTGATAGCGACTGCCATTGTCCTGCTAACTACAGCTACAACTTAAATAATGTATTTGGAATCGATTGGAATGGAAGAGGAGCTGAGCTAACATAGCGACCAAGAAGTTACAATATCACTCCGCAAAACTTTTTTCTTTAGGTTACAAGATTTTCTGAATTTAACAGAACTTTTTATTTTATTCATTTTCAATAAGACTCTAAGAATTTTAATTTGTAAACGTTAGGATTATCCAACGTTACTTTAAATTTATTTTTTTATATTGTTCAAACCAGTTCAGCTAGTCTTTGCTATACATATCTACGTTAATTTACTCGGTTTGTTTAAATTTATGTACAAACACTTTGGATGCGAAACAACTAGAAAACAAAGAAAAGACGCTTCCCAAAAATCTGAAATGTCCAAAAACATTAGTTTTCAATTTTCTAAAGAATAGTTTTTAAATGTGGCTGTAAGAAATTTATTTAAATTTTTATACATGTAAAATAAAGTAAATCCATCTTTAGCACTTTCTAACAATTTAAAGTAAAAGAAGGCCCACATCTAAAATAAAATATTTAAATAATATTAACGTGGCTCTAGGAAATTTGTTGAAATTTTGGAATAAGATAGAAGACTTAAAGGCATACAAAATTACATTTAGCTGGGAACCAAACTCGCATTTAGCGCCCCCTTTGAATTTTTGAAAGTTTACAGTTATATTTTAATTTAATGTATATTTTAGGTTATTTAATAGCCTTTAAGCATAGGCGGATAACACCTGGTGCATAAAGTTTTAAAATTATAGTGTGCAGAAACAACTGCATACAAAATACTAAAAAATATTAAATTCCAAAACGTGATTAAGATCGGAAATATGTACAGTTCCATTTATTTCTGAACTGAACTTGTCTTTGACGCTTTCTGAGAATTTCCAAAAAATTTATAAAAAATATACTGTACTGTTTATTTGTGAATTTAATTTGTTTACAAAGACTTTTAGGAGTGGCTTCCATAAAACTTATTGAAAATTTAATTGGTATATTTTTAAAATATGATTAAATAGATTTATTTTAAATTTTGAAGCAGACATCTGAAAGGCTATCAAAAAAAGAAACCAAAACGCTTCGAGGAATGTTAGATAATTCCAACTAAACGAAAAGAATTTTTTTTTAAAACCGGCCAGAAATTAGTACTTTCCGGTTTATTTTTAGGTCAGAAAATCTCATTTTGTCGGACCGAGCCAGAAAATTATTGTGATAGTCCGGTAAAAGCTTTTACCGGACTCATTTTTATTTACTTTCCGGCCTATCTTTAATGAAAAAAATAATAAAATAGTTAGTCTAAAATAGCGGTCAATTGGTTTCTATAGTAACCGAGTTTTGTATTATTTAAAACTATAAAATAACTCAGAAACTCATTATAATGTAAGCAGTTCAAAAAATCTCACGTCAACGAATAATTTTGAAATACCGTGCTTACAGATAAGTAATGCTAATAATTGTACGTTTAATATAACTATTCAAAAATAATGTTTATATTTGTAAACCAAAAATTAACGATTGTTAAAAAAATTGTTAAAATTAGTTAATAAAGAGTTCTTGTTATAAAAATGTAAACTGAATAATATGAAGTTTATGGTACAAAAATGCCCGTTTTAAAAAAAATATTGTACGTAATACGTCCCAAAAGTGCTTTTACTGGACTCGCAGGCTTGCAAGACTCGCCTGCGGCTCGCCCTGCAATTTGCCCACTCGTCCAGTAAAAGACCACTTTCGGGACTTGTTACGTAAACTACTATTATTTGTGGCATCCAGGAATTTTTTAAATTTTAAACTTAACAGTAAATAAGATATGCTTCCATAATTTTCGAAAATTATTAGATACAACTGTACCTATTTTATTTAAATTTTGGAACACGATTTTTTATTTGTAGATTAAATTGGGTTTTAAGGCCTTTTATGAACTCTTCCATTTTTAATTGAATGGCGCCTTTGAAAATTTCATTTGAGTATTTTTAAATACGATTAGGTATATAATTTTACTTTAAATTTTGAAAGATGGAAGTAAGGGAAAGGACCGCTTCCAAAGTTTGTAAATTTAAAAAAAATATGTTTAGATAGATATTTCTTCTAATTTTTATATTCATTTTTATTTGTGGATGAAATTCGTCTTTAAGGCCATCCAGAAATTTTGAAAAATTTTAAACATCACAATAAATAAGATACGCTTCCATAATTATCGAAAATTTCATCAACATGCTTATAAAATGCGACTGTATTTTATTTAAATTTTGAAACTCGATTATTTATTTGTAGGTTAAATTCGCTTTTTTGAAATTTTCTATTTATAGAAGAATGGCGCCTTTAATCATTATGAAAATTTCTATTATGAGTTTTTTAAATACGATTATATAGTTTTATTTTAAATTTTGAAAGTTGATAATAATCTAAAAGGCCTACAGTAATATTTTTATTGCGGGCGAATTCACCCGGAATGTGATAACTTTCAGGAATTTTAGAAACAGTTTAGTCTCCCTTTATAAAATACCCAAAACTGAGTGATTTAATATAGCTTTTGTACAAAAATTAATGTGTTCACAAACACATGAAGAATGCAAAAGTTGTAATATATAAAACTTCGCTTCCAACAGTTCTGAAAAGTTTATTTACAAAAAATCAAATTGGAAGCATATTGTATAAATTTTGAAACATGATTAAGATACGAAAAACAATTCTTCTTAGCAGCGGGCGAAATTCTATAACATGTTCTGATTTTTTTGAAAATTTCAGCTGTACTGCAAATAATATAAGAAATTTTCTAAAACATGTTTTTTAAATAAATAAATCTTTAATTTTTTTTTCAAAATTATTATTTGGTTGTGGACTAAACTTATCTTTAATTCTATGTGTGAATTTTTTATATATTTCTAAAAGGATGTTACTCAAATTTTGAAACACGTTAAATATCTGGAAATCCTTCAGCACTATATTTTATATATGGACGAAACCAGTCTTTTACGCCGTCAGTAATTTTGATGTTTCAAATCTATTATAAAATTTAACGCTTCCAAAACTATAAAGTTTTGTTATAAATTTTGAAATATTATAGAAATCTGAAACGACTTTGTTATTGTACAAAATTTTAAAAATTTCAATTCAATTTACTTAAACTTGAATGCATTTATAACATGATACTTTTATTTTATACGATATTCTTTGGAAATAAAATCCATGTAAAGAAGGCATTGAGATTGCCAAAAAATAATTTCTTGGAAATTGTTAAGAGAATATTCATTAAATATTATAAAGCGATGCCTTCTAAATTGTTTTTTTTTATTTATTCACAAAACTTTTCTCTGCGTTTACAAATTTTTAAACATTTCATGATGATAATATATGAATTTTGATTTTGATAAAATTCGTATTATCAACTTCGATATAAGAGGTAATCGAACCAACACTCTTTTGAAAAACATTCATGTCAGACGCGAAAACTTGGTGGCGTTCATCTTTTGAAAATTACCATTTTGAAGTTGATTTTTTGCCCAGCACCATAGCTTCCATATTACGCCCCCTACAAATTTTTGATAATTACGACTGAATATATCTCTTAGTGTTACAGTCTTTTGTATTCCCTTTGCATGACATAAGCGCACTCCCTTCCACTTTCACTGCAATACCATAAAATCAGTGTATCTATAAATCGAAAGATAAACTTCAGATTTTGATTTTCCCATAACATTTGAGTATTATGTTCTGACGATATAATATTGAGACTAATATAATACTGTAAATTAACAGAGATTATTAATTGAACTATGGAAAAATCCATCCAAAGTGACACGTGCTATGTAAATATTTCCTTCCTCAGATAATATTAGATAAAAATGTTTAGAAGAAACAGCTTAAGTAGGTAGCAGTATTTTTGCATACTACAACTGTCAAATTAGTTTTTACAACCAGAAGCCCAGTCTTATTGTTATGAGATTTAAAAGTTTGCCTGTAAGTTAAGACCTTTACAGTAAACTTATTCAAGTTTTCGAAACTCTTAACGGTATGACAACCTATGTAGACTTTTGCATGCACTTAAGATAAACATTTTAAAAATCCAATTGTTGTGGGAGGAATGTTTCCGTGGTTTATCCTCGCCGTCAAAAACACCCTGAAAAGAAACCGTTTAAGCTGTTGTAAATTGTGGATTTAATTCCATTTTCTCGAACATGCTCGTATAAGCCCCTTTGTTGAATGTATGCAGCCTTAAATCTTCACAGCATCCACATTTCAGTCGCTAGCTCAAATAAATGGAGTGTTGGTTTAAAAATTTTGCACGCTCAGCCTCCGCTAGATTTATACCATTAATCATTTCATCCAATTTCACATTAATTTTGGATCATCTAGAAAGAACTAAGGCGCCTGGAGGCATGATAATAAAAAAGCTATTGTGATGGTGCATTTTAGTAATCGGTTTATTTGAACAACCCTATACAAACAGCGGCAAAAAATTGTCAAAGAAATATCGAGTGTCAAGTGCGTTCCCATGGATATCAAAGGAATTTTTTGCAAAGTAGGTATAAAAGTTACAAATTTCAACAGAAGAAAAGATTTACATGGTTCATAACGCTCCTTTAAAGTTCTCGATGCACCTGATTTGATGGGTCAGAGCACTCAGCGATCCTCAAAATGTTTTCCGTACAGGAACATACTAAATGAATTATGCTTGGACAGAGTGGTTCGTTAATACAGCTATCCTGTAGAATATTAAATTACCTAAAGGATAAGAACCTATTCAATTCATATACATTATTTAGATAATTCTTCAGCTTTACTAAAAAATATTTATATTAATCTCTTCATAGTTGCAGAAAATCAGCAAACTTAATATTTTAACGAATATATTTTTAAAGAATTGCAAGAAACATTAAGTTTAGGGTTATGAGATCATCGAAATCAATATTGGTAAATCAATTAGAAAATATAATCACTTAAAGCGATTAATCTATAAACAATCCATTCATGTGACAATCGATTAATCGGCTAATCAAACAATCGAATAACCAATTATTCGATTACTGCAAGCTATCATGTAGAAAATTTAAGGTGTTCAAATCTACTGGCTATTCCCTCGCTCCTACGGAAAAATACCTAGATTAATCTTTTCATTGTACTGCTGGCATTTCGATGATTAAAATTAAAACATTAAAACTGGGGTTATGAAATCACTAATCGAAAATCCTATACAAAATAATCATACTAAATCGATTAACGGATACACAATCCATAATTCTGAAAATCAATTAATCGGATAATTAAATAATCGAATAACCAATTATTCCATTACTGCAAGCTATCATGTAGAAAGTCTAAGGTGTTCAAATCTGCTGGCTATTACCTCGCTCCTACTGAAAAATATCTAGATTAATCTTTCCGTTGTACTACAAGATTGGCATCGCGATAATTAAAATTAAAAATTAAAACATTAAAACTGGAGCTATGAGATCATTAATCAAAAGTCCTTCACTAAACAATCGTTTCAAATCAATTAACAGATTACACAATCCATTAATTGAGAACAGATTAAACAGATAATTAAACAATCGAATAACCAATTATTCGAGTACTGCAAGCTATCGTATAGAAAGTCTAAGGTGTTCAAATCGCTGGCTATTCTCTAACTCCTATACTGACAAATACCAAATACTAATACTACAAGACTGGCATCGCGATGATTAAAATTAAAACATTAAAACTGGGGCTATGAGATCATTCATCGAAAATCCTTTACAAAATAATCGTATTAAATCGATTAGCCGATACACAATATATTAATCTGACAACCGATTAAACGGATAATTAAACAATCGAATAACCAATTATTCGAGTACTGCAAGCTATCATGTAGAAAGTCTAAGGTGTTCAAATCTGCTGGCTACTCCTTCGTTCCTACTGAAAAATATCCAGATTAATCTTTTCGTGGTACTACAAGACTGGTATTGCGATGATTAAAATTAAAACATTACTACTGGAGCTGTGAGATCATTGTTCGAAAATCCTTGACAAAATAATCGTATTAAATCGATTAGCCGATACACAATATATTAATCTGACAACCGATTAAACGGATAATTAAACAATCGAATAACCAATTATTCGAGTACTGCAAGCTATCATGTAGAAAGTCTAAGGTGTTCAAATCTGCTGGCTACTCCTTCGTTCCTACTGAAAAATATCCAGATTAATCTTTTCGTGGTACTACAAGACTGGTATTGCGATGATTAAAATTAAAACATTACTACTGGAGCTGTGAGATCATTGTTCGAAAATCCTTGACAAAATAATCGTATTAAATCGATTAGCCGATACACAATATATTAATCTGACAACCGATTAAACGGATAATTAAACAATCGAATAACCAATTATTCGAGTACTGCAAGCTATCATGTAGAAAGTCTAAGGTGTTCAAATCTGCTGGCTACTCCTTCGTTCCTACTGAAAAATATCCAGATTAATCTTTTCGTGGTACTACAAGACTGGTATTGCGATGATTAAAATTAAAACATTACTACTGGAGCTGTGAGATCATTGTTCGAAAATCCTTGACAAAATAATCGTATTAAATCGATTAGCCGATACACAATATATTAATCTGACAACCGATTAAACGGATAATTAAACAATCGAATAACCAATTATTCGAGTACTGCAAGCTATCATGTAGAAAGTCTAAGGTGTTCAAATCTGCTGGCTACTCCTTCGTTCCTACTGAAAAATATCCAGATTAATCTTTTCGTGGTACTACAAGACTGGTATTGCGATGATTAAAATTAAAACATTACTACTGGAGCTGTGAGATCATTGTTCGAAAATCCTTGACAAAATAATCGTATTAAATCGATTAGCCGATACACAATATATTAATCTGACAACCGATTAAACGGATAATTAAACAATCGAATAACCAATTATTCGAGTACTGCAAGCTATCATGTAGAAAGTCTAAGGTGTTCAAATCTGCTGGCTACTCCTTCGTTCCTACTGAAAAATATCCAGATTAATCTTTTCGTGGTACTACAAGACTGGTATTGCGATGATTAAAATTAAAACATTACTACTGGAGCTGTGAGATCATTGATCGAAAATCCTTGACAAAATAATCGTATTAAATCGATTAGCCGATACACAATATATGAATCAGACA
>JABXWE010044527.1:0-12283 GCA_014611495.1 Limonius californicus | reverse complement strand
AGCAGTAGCAGTAGCAGTAGCAGTAGCAGTAGCAGTAGCAGTAGCAGTAGCAGTAGCAGTAGCAGTAGCAGTATCAATAGCAGTAGCAGTAGCAGTAGCAGTAGCAGTATCAATAGCAGTAGCAGTAGCAGTAGCAGTAGCAGTAGCAGTAGCAGTAGCAGTAGTAGTAGTAGTAGTAGTAGTAGTAGTAGTAGTAGTAGTAGTAGTAGTAGTAGTAATCTCCTATTATTAGTGTATGTGTAGTTCTTTCTTAATTTAAAACTGACGTTATTTCTTCATAGAATATTTCAAGTTTAGTTGGGGCGTAACATTGAATGACCTTAAGGTTACAGTGATAATTTTATTACATTATTGCTATAGATATATTTTTTAAATAGTATTGCCAATTTATTGAATAAAGTGACTTAATTTGATGTATTGACATTCTATATACATTACCTTTGATCCTTGTGATTAAAATAGTTCTTGAACATGTGAGAACTGAAGATGATTTTTAAAGATAATCGGATTTTCAAAAAACTTTCACAATTATGTTAATACAGATTGTTTTATATGGTATTATAACAGGAATGCCTTGAAATAGCGGACAAGTTAATTTACATGTAAGAAATATGTAGATGGAACTTTAAATTTAACAGGCAGAAAATTTAGTTTCTTTATTAATAATATGTCTGTGTGATGTACGGTGTAATTTTGTTTTAAACTAAATATTCTGCATGTTAAATTTAAATTGGCACATTTTATATATATTTCATTAATGCGTAAATTAGCTGGTGTACAATTTCAAGTCATTGTTGCTATAATTATGAACCTATAGATACAATTGAAAGTGACGGGAAATATTAGTAGTGTTTAAAACCTTTAGTACGGAACCGAATCATCTAGGTTTAGAATCTAGTACAGATACAAACCGTAGGAGTGTGGCTCCTCACCAGAAGCGTTGAAGATGGTTTCACTGTTTCATGGAACATGAGATATCCTGGATAAACTATAAAAGTAATACAAGTATGTAGGAATCTATATTCGAGTTAAGAAATAACCTGCTAGATGGCAGAATATATACCAGAATACTAGAAATAAAAGGGATATGCTATATATTTTACGCAATTTTTCAATTTCCTTAAAAAATCCCAAATTAATTATTGTCTACAGACTAAACCATCTTACTTTGAACTGTAAACTGGTATTAGGAAGTCGTCATTAAATACGTTGAAATGGAATTTGTATCTTCAGAAGTATATCCCTTTAATTTAGGATCACATTTACCGATTCACGAGGTAGCTAAAATTTACAGGTAGACGTCCGTTGACTTCTCATATTTATTGCCTCTACCATCTCTCTTTCTTTTGACTTGTATTAATTGAGACCGTCATCTACGTAGAGGTAGCTCAACTGATGGTTCAATATTGAAGTTTCTGTTCTTTACTATTATTTAAAACTTTTATTACGCTTTCATATTTCTATCATTACCTATCTAAATTGTATCCCTTGGAACACGACGGGAGTGATATAATCTAACAGCTGTTTTGCGCCAAAAATATTTAAACTTTCGATTTTCTCAGAAAGTTTGGGATTGCTGCCAGCCAAAATTTCGCATTAATAAGTTAGAAGTTGGTTAATTGTAAAATTTTTAGATACAACAATAATGTTGCGTTTTAGAAGCAATCCCTATGCTTAAAAATAAGAACAATTTTCTAGTGCGATGCCATCTCTTGGTTCTGTACTGTTGAAGCCGCCCTATTAATTTATGTTTATAATAGGGGGCGGCGGTAGAGTAGTGGCCGCAGCGCTTGGCTTCGGAGCTGTTCTACCAAAGTCGCCCAGATTTTAACCACTATTTAAAAAAATATATTACATAATTTTTGTAGTTTTGAATACATTTTGTAACCATCAATTCTGCTGTGTTTTGTATTATATTATAGTGATTAAGTACCCATTTTATATAAACAGTGAATAACTAAAAAATACATGAAAGAAGTCTGCTTAAATTGCACTTTCCCATTAATTTTTAAATATACAGGGTGACTGGCTGCAGCGTAGCAGCTTCCAAGTATTATTTATTAAATAGAACACCTCGTTACATTTTTAAGATCAGCCTAAAATTATATTTCCAACGATCTTCTGTTTTTGATTTTGGATGAGGCGTTGCCGAGCGTAGTGTAAAAAATGTAAACATTTTAGTTGGCACTAGTTCGGTGCGTTAGTAGTACAATAATAATAATGAA
The DNA here is from genome assembly GCA_014611495.1 of Limonius californicus. NCBI lineage: Eukaryota > Metazoa > Arthropoda > Insecta > Coleoptera > Elateridae > Limonius > Limonius californicus. Next base: position 10,058 of record JABXWE010044527.1, on the reverse strand, counting down.
AATTTTGGTCGTTACAAGGTTTAACAAATTAATTCGGTGCGTCAGTATTATAATTATTTAAGAATACATATGTATTTCGCAATTATGTAGCCAAGTGATGTAATAAAATGATCCAACCATAAAACATTAATTTTATTATACACGGTATTTTTACACCAGCGCAAATTTAATTTATTTCAAAGAGCATTTTTATCAATGTTTCGAAGGGAACTGTGTATATTATTATATTTATGAATTGGTACGTTAATTTTCCACATTTTTTTTTGAAAATTGTCCTAAACCTAAAGTCGATATTTTCAGAGATATTTTTACTTTTTCATTACAAACCATTGAATTATTTAGACTTTTATTATAGACATAAAGTGACAACATTTATTATTAATATCGTAGATAGAAGAACGATTTTATTTCAGTTCATGTATTTATTTATATCAAATGTTCAACGTGACCTCCGTTCTGTTCAACATACATGTCTAGTCTTTGCAAAAACAACATAATTTACTGCTCTCAACGACTCAACGGAAATTGTACCGAAAGCATCTATTAGGATTTGGTTCATATCTTCTGCAGTAGTGGCAGGGATCTGGTACACAATACGTTTGATATGTCTCCATAGGAAAAAAATATTAATTTTCGGCACGACTGGCGATGTAGGCGGCCAACTGATGGGACCGCCGCGACATACTCGCGAATTCTTGATTTAGGAACTGTCGAGTCACTAGTATGAAATGTGCTGACGCACCGTCGTGCTGGAACCACATATTTTCCATTAGATTTGGAGGGACGAGTTGAATTAAATTATTCTGCAAGAGAATGGTAACACAAATGTTGTGCACCATTCGGATGTTTATTAAAAATAAACTAAGGCCAATCACAAAATCGCCCACAACACTTCCCTAACATTTACAGTCCATTGTCGTTGTCCATCAACTTACAATTCTTGGGTTTTCTATTTCCTAATGATGAGTATTATGTCGGTTTGGAGAAGGTCGACTCGTCAGTGTGCAGTAGTTTTTGGAAAAAGTTAGGAGTTGTTTTTTCCATTTCCGATCCCCAATCACTTTATGTCAAAATGATGGCTACTAGATTAAATATTCATAAAAAGTATAATGATTCAACGGTTTCTAATGAAAAAATAAAATATCGCCGAAAATATCCATTTTGGGCCGAGAAATATATTTAGAAAAGTGTGAAGAATAAATGTGCCTATTTAAAAATATAATAATGTGCAGAGTGTTCCATTTGGAGAAAGTCTACTCTGGAGTAGAAGTGTTTAAATTTCCCGTGGTTCGGAGCCCACGTTAAGTTGTAGGTCCTCCATGTCTGTCGCACTCTAAACGCGCAACACAGGCATAGGAGAAAAGATCGCTACGGCTCGTAAGAAATAAAGCACTTGAAAAGATATTAACATTAGTATTTCTGGTTGTTCCGATTTTGTTCATCACTTGACTATATAATTCCAAAATATGAATTTTTAATTCTCAGCAACATCAAAAGGGACCTAAAACAGAATGGCTACCCAGGGAAAATGATAGAAGAGCTTCTTCGCAGAAACCAAGCCAATATAACCCGCCAAACAAAAACAGAAGAGCAACCAGAAACCCTACTCAGCATCCCATATGTCAGAGGCGTGTCAGAAAAAATAAAACGCATAGGAAGAAAATACAAAATCAACACGGTTTTCAAATCATCAACAACCATAAGGAGTATGATCTCTAACACCAGACCACACACCAACAAAGATTCCAAAAATTGCGTCTACCAGGTCCCGTGTGAATGTGGCGAGTCATACGTAGGAGAAACCAAAAGACCGTTGGAAGTGAGGCTAAAAGAGCACCAAATCCGGACCCAAAGAGGAGAAACATCGAAGTCCGGCATCGCACAACACTCCTGGGACAAGCAACACCGCATGAAATGGTCTGAAGCCAAGATCATACACAAAGAAGAGCACTGGTTTAAAAGAAAGTTCAAGGAAGCAGCATTCATCAACAGCAACAAGAAAGTCTTCAGCCAGCAAAGTGTAGAAATCGGCAACGTGTGGAAACCGCTTATTGGACGCCTCAGTGAACTCAAATTACATTAGTGTTTTTGTTTCGCATGGTTTAACTTCGCACGCTTGATCGCTTCACTAATCATGTCTTTAGTATATAAGCTCTAGTAGTCTCTAAGTTTGTTAGTATTCACCTGATGACGACTGTAGATACCTAACAGTCGAAACGTTGTGTAATTACTGTGTTTTTAAAATAAAGACAATGGAAGTCCAAACTACTGATTTTATTTCAACCACATCATTGTCTACCACATTCAAACGGACCCTGTATATGATCCACCTGCGTGATTTATTTTCATTGTTTAATAAACAGAACCGGTATTTGAGACACTTTATTTCGCACGTTAAGTGTACACATGGCATAAGTATGCACATACAATACATGATGGGTAAAGAATAAACTTTATATGTCATATTTAAATATGGTTTCCGACCTCTACTTAAATAAACTAAAATATATGATGATATTAGTATGGCGACACAGAAACAGATAAGGAAGTTCCACAGTGTTAGTTTTTCTACGGCTAAGAACGATTACTGTATTTGGTGCACTTGGGTATACATATTTCATAAAGTGCGATTTGACATTTAAATTTATACGTTACATGTTAATATCACAGTTTGTGTCTACCTTTACATATTATACTTATAAAACAGAATTTTCCTATGTACATGCATTTGGAAACACACACGCTACCTTACACTTATTTTACGTATTATATTAAGAAATGCAATATGGATGCAAGATTTTAAGGGCTCAAGGGATAAAATCTTGCGTATTCCATTTCGTAATTAATATAAAACATCCCCATAACATGCATTAAAATGCAACATTAAAACATAGAAACAAATATTTTACGACAGTGTAAAACATAGAGGCTAGTCACAATCGGGAAAGTAACGAAGAACTGCGAATTTTAAAATACACGTTATGTTAATACCTCTAATGCACATATCATATATACATCTAGACTAATTCTTAATTTTACCCTGCTTTTATTATCGATCTAAAGGCCATCAGTAATGAATAATTAACAATACAAAATAACATTGGCAAACACGCTCGAATTGCTTACTGAGAAAAGGTAATTCATTAATTTTGTTATACCTAAATGCTTCTTACCTTTCTACAGTGGCAATATACTTGGTTTCATAAATACTTAACTTTTATGCTAACCAGAACGTATAAAACACTAAAAATAGTACAACTTTAACAAAAAAACTTGCTACAACTTACACTTACTAATTTTACTAAAGTCTTAATAAGTTAAAACTCCTTTTGTACTAAAATCACTTTAATTTAAATTAAGATTAATACGAAAGCTTCCCTTTAGAGAAATGCATGTAAGTTGGTAACTTGGTAACTTTTCAGGAAGCAACTATTTTGTTAAATTATACTGATTTACCTTTTTCTTCAAAATTTTGTAGCAAAGGGTTAGAGTTTTTAAGTTTTTGTGAATTTTGATGGAGAATGCTTTTGTATAAAGTAAATGAAAACCTGTATCTAGTGGACAGAAACTGACCACGTGTAATGCAAAAGTTTTCACACCTCCAAGTCTTACAGGGTTAACATGGAATTTGAGTGGTAATATTTATAAATTATATAATTTTTGCTTAATAAAATCCACTTTCTGTGTTATATTTAGAAAAGTTAATTGACTATACAAATTAATTACAAATTAATTACAAATTAATAAAAAAGACATAGCAGCAAAACGTAAGCATGATTCATCAATATCAACTACAAAATAGCCAAGATATCAATGCTATTATATTTAATATGTATTGCTGCAATCTGGTAACAGTGTTAACACTCGAAGGACAAGACTAGATTCGTTCAAATAGAAGGTTAAAGCAGCAGATTTTGATTGAATTTATGTATATCTAATTCAATAAATTTAAATATACAGCAGCTTTCCTCATTTTTGCTCACAAATTGTATACAGTCTAATGTCTTTGTTTCGAACAATTATATAGAATATTTCGCCATTAAAGAATTTTTTTCTAGGATCCTGACAATGAGATCACTTTTAACGTTATTTTGGCCCCTTATATGAAACTTCGATTTTCTATTAACCGAATACTTTCTAGCTTAAATATTTATGAAAGGGCTATTTTTCCCATTAGAGATAACAAAGTTATTATATATTTTAATGCAATATGCCCTAAAGGGCAAAAGGAGAAGAAGAAGAAGAAGAATGTCATACGTATTGTGTCTTTCTCGGAATTTAAAACTTACCACCGGGACTTTTCAACCCTTTGTGCGCTCCCTAGGCATCCATGAATACACGTAATTTATATTTAAGCTTGTACATACAATTTCAATAATTTAGTTTGCAGTTGTATTTGCATTCTTGCATAGTGTACTCGTATCATTACAATAATAAAATAGCAAAATAAAACAGAAATTGTTTAAATGTATGTGAAAAGTTGAAGCATTTTAGTATTAAGAAATTTTTTAGTTTAAACAAGTGTGAACATTATTCGATCAAAAAACTTTATTATATTTAAGTTTATTAAGTAAGTGTATTTGTACCTATTTATAAACATTTCGAAATTACTTCACGTTTATTTCTGCCGTATTTAAGCAGTTTTGACATATTAAAAAAATTGCTGCTTTATATACCGAATTTTCTATATAACAATGTTTGCACGGTCCCTTGGCATTTCGATATATCAAAGTTCGATTGTATATTTAAGAGAAATAGTCTATAAATTTTTGTTTTACAACCGTTTTTCATAGTAGTAAAATCTGGCGAAATCCCATTACAAAGAAGTTTACTCTGTCTATAAGTAAATATTTTTACAGGTCACGAACTCGTTGACTAGTAGAGTCGGCTGCCAATAATGCAACCTGACAGTTTTGTATACATATTTTATTATTTTTGTCCTACATATTATTTATTGTGACTATTTAGTTTTGATAATGAACATCTGCTGATGCTTTACAATATTTATAGCACAAAATTCGAAAAATTAAGCTTTCGTTATTTCAATAAAACTTGCGAGATTGAATTGATATTTCGTTTGACAATGTTTAAAATACAGAATTCCTAAATGTAATCATTTTTTGTATTTTATTTTATTTTGCTGACTGGAGAAGAAAAAAGTGTATTCTCTTTGAAAGCGAGTTTCCACTGGGTTCAGTTATGAATAAACCGGTATAATATACATCCTGTATGGCAAAATACCTACAAGGAAGGCATTATTATTGAATATCTTTTTTAAATACATGACATTATGAAACATATAGTACTTGCTATGCCTTATAATCTCAAAAATAAATTGTACCTAAGTCATGGTTTCAAAACTAATATTTGTACAGACGTTTTTCATATCGTATCCTTAAATGTTATGTAATTATAACCGATTTACCATGCTTTACGTTTGGTTGCATTAGTTACATACAGGTTGTCCCAACTGAAATGGTCTGCCCCGAATAACTTTGTAAATGATCAGATTTGAAAAAATGGGCGAAACAAGTCACCAATAGCTTGAATGGGGGCATCTTTTACCATGTAAGTAATGTACCCTACTTTATTCCCCTAGCCCCCAACCACCGCCAATCCCAAAATTGTAAATGACAAGAGGTGCCAAGCGATACTTTAATTAAAAGGTTTATAGCGCTTCTTGCACAATCTAAAATTTTTTGCAATTCAGTCGATTCGTTTCGAATTTTGAAGTTTCATTTGCACATGGGTAATGTTAAATTAAAATATTTCAAAAAACTGTCCAGGTTATTTTATTAAATGTTTAAAGTAGACCACTATACTCCTGTACAATAAACATTAAAGTATGTAAAAACAACAGTGCAAAATTTTGGAGTTTAAGTTTGTAAGAAATGCCAAGAATGATATGTCACTTCTTGTAAAAAGTCTCTTGTTCACATTTTACAAAAAACCATATTAACTAAATAGATAAGTTTCTGTTCTGCAGATTTGTTTAAGGTCCTGTGGAGTGGCCAGCCAGGTCACCTGATCTCACCCCACTAGATTGCTTTCTGTGGAACCACCTAAAAACTAAGATCTGTGCTACTCTACCATATTTTCGGGAAGAATTAAGAGCCGGATTAATCAGGGGTGTTGTTAATTACCCCGATAGTTTTAGTAATGTACGAAATTGCTTTAAAAATGTGTGAATCTGTTTTAAGAAGTTTCAATTTATTATGCGACAATGTATTTATTATATTTTAATGTTGTGTGTTGTTGTGCCTCCGAGCTGTTTTGTTTGTAGAATGTAAAAATTTGAATTAAAAATCTCTAAAAATAAAGAGGTCAGAAAAGGATGTGTATAGTTCTCCCCTATACAATGCCATCCACGTTGAGATCAATAAACATATACTTTCTATTTTATATAAAACTGGTCTAGTTAGTAGATTACTTGTCGGTATTTAATATATGATATTGTTTTTTGGTATGAGGAAATAATTACACATATCACAAATATCGTAAATTTACGATATCAGAAAATAAGTTCAGATATTTTAAATTATTTCACATATTATTAAATAAAATTCACAAATATTATGTGGTTTCATACTGTTTGATTGATCTTAATAAACAATAAAACTAAGTAATTGCCATAATCGGTAAAACTGCTCTCTTAAAATGTCTTAAAATACCTTCCATTTAAAATTTTTGTCTTATATGTTAATTTAATTAGTGGAAATATTTGATTGATTAGATGCATACTTTGCGAACTTTCTTTTGAAAATATCAGGATCATCAGTTTTTTCTTATACAGTTCCTTATTTCTTTGTTGGCACCATTAAGTAAGGGAAAATATGTCGAAAATTAACTCTGAATTTCATATTGCTGCAAGAAATAACCAAGAAACTTTAACAACAGGTTTCACATGTATAAATTGCGGGTGCAGACGGCATTATTAGGTAGAGGGCAGCATGATAGTCACTGCCTAACTCTCCAGATTTAAATTAAAAATTAAAAAAGTAATCTCACCTGCGAGAAAGTTATGCAAAATTACTTCTATACATTGTTTTGCGAACATTATTAACAAAGCAACTTTTAATCTAAACTTTTAATCCGCTGCCTTTATTTTGCTCATTACATTATTCACACTCGGTGCGTGATTTCTTTCGCGGGTGCGTGGCTAATCGCGCAAACTTTTTAAATTACTCTAATTGTGAATAACTTACAATTCCATTTCTCTAGGGGAAGCCCCGGACGGGTAAATCATGCGTACAGAAGCGAAAAAGGAAATCAAGTAGGCCAATGGAGACTTTTTCAAGCCCTTATCTGCTTAGAGATTAGTTGCCGGTTGCAGCGCGACCGGAAGTCCATTTTTCGTTAACAACTCCTTCGATGGCGTTTCCTTCGTGTCGGCAGCAAGCGTAATATTCGAGCGGGAAGTAAGTGTTATGGCGGAAGTTGAGGCGTCCCCCTTGCTGACCAGAAGCCCCGCGTCGCACTCGTCGTCATTGTTGGGACAAATGGACGTGGCTCTGGTCGGTCTGTGCTTCTCCGAGGCCTGCTTTTTCCGAGGAAAAACGCTGTTTTCTAGATGCAGCGTGGCGTTGACGTCCTTCCCCGCAGCGCACGTGCAAGCTTTCAAGAAGCTTTTTTTAAAGTTATCGCTCAAGAAGGCGTACAGGATGGGGTTCATCGCCGAATTGGAATAGCTTAAGCAGAAGGCTAGGAGATGGATGGTCACCACGAACTGCGAAGGCCCTTCGTTGCTGGGGGTGAAGGTCATGGCTATTTGGGCTATCCAGTACGGGAGCCAACACAATACGTAAACCGTTACGACGGTAAGCACTAAATTGGTTACTTTTCTATGGGAGCGTTTCTTCTCCTTGGACTTGTTTTTCGGTCCTACGGTTTTCAGCTTTTGGATCACCAGGCAGTAGAAGACGAGGGTGAGGCAAAGAGGGATGGCAAAGCTGAAGACGAAGCTGTAGAGGATGAAGGTCGTCGCTCTCTGCTGGCTCTCTGTGGAGTTCTCCGTCGAGTTCTCCGCCCAGACGATGACGCAGGATTTGACGGATATGTTCTGGCCATTTTCGCCGGGCCTCCAGTTCTCCTCCTGCTTGGAGTGGCTGAATATGGGGATGATCAAAATGATGCTGCACAGCCAGGCACAGATCGATACCACTTTCGATATAAAAGGGGTTCTAAACTTGGGGGATGATATGGGATGGCAGACTGCGATGTATCGATCCGCGCTCATGATAAACAGGAATATGCTGCTGGTGAATTGGTTGATACTAGCCAGGATGAGGTAAGCCTTGCACATGACTTCCCCGAAGATCCAAGAGCTCTTGATCATCGTCACCAAGAGAAACGGGATCCCGATGAGGAAGCATTCGTCCGCTATTGCTAAATTAACGATGTACATGTTCGTCACGGTTTGCATTTTAGAAAAGCGAATGACTACATATATGACTAAAGTATTTCCTAAAAGTCCCACTAAACAAACTATAGCGAACAGGATTTCTTGCGAAATCAAAGCGATGGAGGAAGCCGGCAACGTGGTGTAGCTCTGGGACATGCTGGAAGTGTTTGCAGTTGCTAAAGCTGTCAGGGAGTCGTTCATTGTGGTGGTTTAATGGATGCTCTTCAGTTTTCGTTTAAATAGCTTTCAGACTTGTACATTTCGGCGTGGCAATTAACCTGAAACAATACAGGGCAGTTAGTATCTATTTAGCATTGAAATTGTTCGTTTAAAATTACGTTAAAAATATAAATCTATTTAAAACGAGCTGAATATCATGATCAGTGCAGAACAAATCACGGAGATTGAGGGTTCTCTACATAAAATGATAATAATGTCGTGAAAGGTTGCGAGGGTGAAATATAAAACTCTATAAACCTACTTTTAAGAGGGTCACAAATTCGACTAATGCAATTGAATAGAGTATCTGTGACAAAACGTGACTCTTTTAAACGATTTCTAGAAAATGATAGAAATCGAGGTGCCGTAAACGAAAGCAAAATGCTTTTTTTATAAGCTGCGGAATAACGAATTATACAAAGCAAACAAAAATTATGGGGATACCGATTTTCTGCGGCCGATGTTGATTTTACAAAAAAACGCTAGTAGAAGCTTTACCTACATATTAACGCGTAAAAGAATTACTTTTGATCGACTATTTTTTAGTTATGAATTTACACAAAAATTTTCTGAATAACAAATCAGTGATCATTTTTTAATTATCTGATATTAGTATTTTTTTCTCTTTAATAATATAATGGGGTGGTACAGTATAACCCACACAATTTACATACAGGGTGGGCCAATGAAAACGAAACAGATCCGTTTTTTATATTTAGCGTTATTTTTTGTTTTGAAGGGAAAACTATTTGCGTTTATTTCCAACTTTGTTACTTCAACCTCCTAGCGGTGATGAGCTTCACCCCTAAAATTTTACACAGGAAAGGGGGTCGAGTGATACGCCATTGTAAAGGGCATTAAATTCTTATTTTAGTACTTTCCAGGTTTTAAAATTTGGATTAGTAGTTTTCGAGAAAATGCCTTTTAAAGAGAGTAACCCGCCAAAAACCAATAATTCATGATTTTTCACTTTTACCATAACTTACATCAGTAAAACAACAAAACCTGTATGGATGCTGGAGGTTAACATTTCGAACATTTAGTAAAGTGAAAGTTAAGGTAAATTTCTTAATCAATAAAACATTACTGCTGCAACTTATGGTAAAAGTGAAAAATCAGGTTTTTGGCGGGTTATTATCTTTAAAAGGCATTTTCTCGAAAACTACTCATTCGAATTTGAAAAACTGGTAAGGGTTAAAACGAGAATTTAATTCATTTCATTAATTCAGTTTACTACAATTGTGCAATAGTTATCAAAGTATAATTTTTGTTTGTTTGGTGCGAGGAAATATCTATTTAAGAAGTTTCATCCAGTGTAATTACATGTAATAATGCTTTTGCTTATATTACTTCCATTCGCAAAGCATACATTTTTCTATAAGTAATATTGTTATTATTTATTATAACTACTATGTGGTCCTACATAGGACAAATTATT
>JABXWE010044488.1:0-11101 GCA_014611495.1 Limonius californicus | reverse complement strand
TTCTTAGGCCATGCAGGTTATTGATATATAAATCCATAGAGGAAGAATCCACTGAAAGTACAATCAATATCAGACAATATTATTTAACTTGAAAAATTGATATACAGCGTGGTGATAAAGTTATGTATAAAATTCATAATTTTTTATTTAATGTTTTTCGAAAAACCCTGAAACAAATCAATTTCTTTTTTTAAAAAGACACGTAAATTTCTTTTTCTATCGGTTTACACTTTGGCATTACCATGTCAAATTTAATTTTTTTTAAAGGGCAACTTCATTGTTTCCCTTATTTTGATAGATCTGGTCACCAATTAAATGGTGATATAAAAAAATTAGTAAGATAAATAACAATTTTTTGAGAAAAATTCACATAACGTTATAAAATTCAGAATTTATTTTAACTGCAAATAAGAAAATTATGAATAAAATTATCTAGTGGTAAGAAGAATATTTACAAGTTTGTAGAAAGTGGGAAATTCAAACTGTGCATGTTGTGAAGTGATCAACACTTGTAAAGAAAAGCGTTGTTCTTGAGAATGTTAAATAGTTGCCCAATTGTCAAATGAAGTGTTATAGAATATTCTGGAATTGTTCCTTCCAAGATGATTCATAATTCGAGCTCTTGTTGGACATAGTAATTTGATTTATAATTATTTAAAATAAATTTCTAAGCACGTTGGAATGAATCCTGAAGAGAAACATATTTATAGTTAAATGTATAGAACAAAAAGAACTAGTATAGTTACCTTTGCCTTTTCCCGTTCTAAGATTTTTTCGGTTTCTATTGTATCATGTAGATGGTGGTGCAAATGCTCTCACTTGATAAAAGAATACCAGTATTGTTACCAAGCAATCAAATATTTGTCTGTTATTCGGAGAATTGTGAATCACTTTGCATCAGTGCGTAGTAATAAACTGTCATGAAAGTTCAGATTACCTGAAAGATAAGGTTTATTTAATTACTGTTTACACAATTGACGGAATATTCTGTTCAATTAATGAAAAGATTAAAACTTATTGGCCACTCCGACAACTACTTACTGGTGCCTTCGTAATCTACCACTAGCGGAGACAATTTTTTTCTGCTTGATACAATGTTGGATAAGAACCAATTTGTTGACTTGATTACCTGTATGGACTGTGGAAAGCAATATTGTTTAAAGTATTGCATGTAATGAAGTACGTTTAATCATAGATCATGCTTCAAATTGAGTATACTATATTTGATCCAAATTAACAACAATCAATGCAATTTAACAACAATCAACGCAAAAATTAAGAATATCAAAATTCCTAACTGAAAAATTGTAAGTCTACAGGTTCAGTAGGCTGTCTTTCCGCCTCGACATGTTATGATAGCTTGATAACGAGGGTCCATGCTTGAAAGTAATACACTTAACTGCTCTTGTTCAAGATTATCCCACATTTCCACTAATGAATTCCCTAGGTCGTTAACAGTTGTAGGGGGGAGCGGGGATTGAAGGGATCGCACTTGTTTTCCGAGAATGTCCCAAGTGTTCAATCGGATTCAAGTCGGGACTTCTGGCTGGCCATTGCGTAACAGTAATACCAACGTCGTCTTGATATTCTTGCACAATTCTGGCTGTGTGGGAGCGAACGTTGTCGTGCATTAATTGGAAGTGGTCCCCGATGTATGGGGCATATGGAACAACATACTGTTCTAAGATATCCATAATGTACCTCTGACTGTTTAAAGTGCCGTTGGAGAAGATGTGTACCATTACCATTATTGAGCCGCCACCAAATGCAGTCGTGGGGGCAAAATTGCATTGAGGATATCGTTCATTTGGACGTCTAAAAACTTGAATGCGCCTATCACAATTCTCCAAACGAAATCTGGACTCGTCTGTGAAAATATGCGTCTCCAATCTTCATTATCCCAATTCAAGTGGTTTCTAGCAAAATCCAATATGTGTCTGCTAGCAACTGTGGGCCAGTAGCTGGTAATCTGGCTGTTAGATATCCTTCCAGAAGACGTTGGCGAACGGTTTCAATGCTAACCTGCACATTATGTACTGCTGAAAACTGTCTTTGGGAGGGCTCTTGTGGTGGTAAAGCGCTCTCTTAGTGCACGCATTCGAAGAAAGCGATCTTCTACAGCGGTAGCAGCACATGGTCGCCCTTGCCCTGGTCGCCTGTCATGTTCATTAGTTTCTCTGAAACGCTGGATGACCCGAGGAATGGTTGTGTGGTTCACCCCAAGCCTGTCAGCGATAGCGCGGAAAGAATACCTTTCTTTGGACAAAGTAAGGTCGTTACACTCTCATCAAGACATAAATTTCTTGAGATACGTTGCATTTTAAATAAGACTGGTCATACAAGCAATAGTTTGATGATAGCTACACGATTTGATACGTTTTAAAGTAAAAGAAAACTGCAAGTAAATTGTAAATGTGCATGTAAAATTGATTAATTTTTTTAACAAAGTTAAAGATGTAGAAAGAGACCAAGAGTAACATGTGTCAATCAGGGTTGTATCAGAGATTCATTCCGCTCATTTGGTTGAAGTAGATAGCGCACTACTTTTCTTTTAGCGCAACATTAATAATTGGTGCGTTAATTTCTTGGAGTGCATTAATAGGACTATATCCGTTCGAGTATCGTGTTAGTTGATTGTCTTCTATCTCTGTCGCTGGTTGTTCTTTTCATTTCTGTGTTGGTTCCTAGAAGCGTTATGGCATCAGACATCTTTGTGGGGACCTTCCTCTGGACTACAAGCTTCCTCAGTCATTACGTATTATGTGTTCAAAGAATATCAGAATGGGGTTGAATACAGTATTGCTTTGTTGTTGTAAGGTGCTTATATCTTTAAACACATATACATTCAGTCTTTAAGTCCATAAAATTCTGAAAGTGCGTCTGCATACTTACGTCTTAAAGTCATCAATTTTTGTTTTGCTCAGAAGTTCGTAAGATCCCCATTTGTGTCGCATATAGAAATATTGGAAACACGAATATATATTCGCGTCGGCATTCCAGTTTTGAAGGACCAACTTTATTAGATTTGCTGTGAATGGTGAACAATAAGGGATAGATAGTACAATAGTTAAATTAAGCCTCAGTATAGTATTTACTTAATTACTGTTAAAACATTACGAATTAGTTTAGTACACTACACTACACTACTAATATGAGTAGAACCTAAGAAATAAATTGGTTAGGTGATGGTTTTTCTTGTTGAACAGATGAAGAATGTTTTCATGTAGAAATTACTTCGAAAAGTATATTCTCTTCGTATGTTGTTATTTTTAAAATTCTTAGTGCCGATGCCGATGCGCCTGTTCCCTTACAATCTTATATTCATCCGATTGGTTTAAGTTAAAAATAAATAAATACAAAATTATACGAAAACAGTAATGTTCTTTTGTGTATGACACTAATAATAGAAGATACGAAACATTGTAGGAGTTAGATGGTTTTCCCTCGTTGAACTCATGATTAATCTGTTCTTGCACGAATTGCGTTAACACCTACCATTTGTATGTGGTAAATGGGAACCAGAAAATTGCACCATAGAGTAAATTTTCTTCATCTGTTGTAATTTAGGAAATTCTTCGTACTGATGAGGTTATGCTTGCTTCCTTACAATTTCATATCCATACATTTAATTTTATCACAAAACTTATGAACACAAAATTGTACGAAGACAAGTACATACTTTCTGAGCCATAGAAAAACGCTAAAACGGCAACACGACAATCGTAAATATTTTGTGATATAAAGCTAGTATAAAAATGTAAGTCTACGTTGTTGTAGATCAACACTTGTCAAGAAAAGCGTTGTTCTTGAGAATGTTAAACAGCTGTCCAATTCTCAATCAAACTGCCGTCGACTATTCTGTATTTGTGCTTTCCCAGATGATTCAAGACTGAAAATTTTCTTTGACATAATGGTTGCATCTGTAGTTATTTAAAATAAACCACTACGGCACTACGGTAACCTCGAATTTTGGTGGAAGTTGGAATATCCCTTGAACAAAAAGTTGTTTATAGTTATAGGTGTAGTAAAATAAGAAATACATATTTACCGTTTGGTATCCTCATTCTAAAACCGTACCGAATTTTTCTTTGGGTAGAAGATAGATTGTGGAACAAATGCTAACACTGAATAAAACAGAACCATTTCGAACTACATGGCGTTACTTCAGTGTAATAGTATCGCAGTTATAACAGCAACACTTTCCCAGGAAAACGTTGTTCTTGAGAATATTAAACAGCAGCGCAATTCTCAATAGAACGGTCGTACAATATTCTGTATTTGCCCATTTCAAGATGGTTCAAGAAGCGAACTTTTATTCGATGCAGTAATTTGAATTTCAATTGTTTAAAATAAATTGCTACGTCTGGTTCCGTATTTCCTTAGAAGTTGGAATATATGCCGACCAGAAATTATTTTCTAGTATAGAAAAATAAGAAATAAGATAATCGCCGTTATGTTGTTTTTTTGTTTCGAGACAAATTTTCCTTCAATTTTTTTAGGAAAATTATTGGTGAACTAATAGTCATTTGGAGCCTGTTGTGAAATGTTTAGGCAACAGTATGGTAATCACACGATCAGCACTTTATAATAATGGCGATTTTCTTGAGAACATTAAACTGTTGCCTAGTTCTCAATTAAACTGTCATCGACTATTGTGTATTTGTGCTTTTCCAGACGATTCAAGGCTGAAAATTTTCTTGGACGCAATTGTTGGATTTGTATATTATTTGAAATAAACCACTACGGTAACCTCGAATTTTGGTGGAAGTTGGAATAAACCTTGAACAAAAAGTTGTTTACAGTTATAGGTGTAGAAAACCAAGAAATACATAATTAACGTTTGTTATTCTTATATATATATATATATATATATAGATATATATATATATATATATATATATATATATATATATATATAGATATATCAGTTTCGTGTTCGAACCTCGATTGAGGACCGTATTTCACTTAGTTAAGTTTAGGGTGCGTTTTACACGAATGGATAGTATGTAAGGGACGCCCGCACCCCCCTGAAGTATTGGTAAAAGCGGTTCCGGGAGGGGGGTAGTATGAATGAAGGAAGAAAGGTTAGGAAAAGAAATAATACAATTACCGTTGTGATAAGTATATCGATTTTTTTAGAAAAATCATTGGTGAAGTAATATTCAATTGGTTCATGTTGTGAAGTGTTTAGATAAGAGTATGGCAGTCACATGATCAATGCTTTAAATAATGACGTTGTTCTTGAGAATATTAAACAGTTGCCCAATTCTCAATCAAACTGCCTCAGAATATTCTGTGTTTCCCTCTTCCAAGATGATTCAATACACTAACCCTAGTGCGACGTAGTTATTTAAATTAAATTTTGTTAAACTTCATATATTGGTTCAAGTTGGAATGAATCTTCAACAAAAATTTGTTTGTAGTTGTAGGTGCAAAATCTCAAG
Source organism: Limonius californicus (assembly GCA_014611495.1). Lineage (NCBI taxonomy): Eukaryota > Metazoa > Arthropoda > Insecta > Coleoptera > Elateridae > Limonius > Limonius californicus. The sequence continues at coordinate 5,657 of JABXWE010044488.1, read as the reverse complement.
AAGTACATAATTACCGGTTATCTTCATTCTAAGACGCTGTTGAATTTTTCTTTGAATAGAAGATACAGAGAAAAGTTAGATGCTCACACTCGATAAAACAGAACCAATATTGTTACCAAGCTATCAAATAGTCGCCTGTTATCCGGAGAAACGTATATTACTTGTGTTGCAGCGTAGTGGTAAACTGTAATTAAAGCAGTGGCGGCTCGCGGGCAAAAAAATAGGTGAAGTGCTATTATAATAACCCGAATAATAATAAATAGTAAAAATATAATTCAATAATTCAAATATAATCAACTTTCCTAGTTTTCGTAGACCAAGTCTGCCCTTCTGTCCTTTAATGCAGCAAAATTATTTATTATGTCTTCGTAAAATGGTTGATTTTTTATTAACTAATTCTAATAAGAGTTCCTTTTGAATTGAAATATTTGCCAAAGAAGAAAGTCTATCTTGAGATACTGCATTTCTTAAGTACGTTTTATTCGTTTAATGCAAGAAAAACTTCTTTCCACTGATGCACTTGTCGACGGAATTTGTAGACTTCGGTAAAAATTTCTTTGTTTCATTGAGATTTTCTGGTAATTCTTGGGTGTGTAGATTGCGATAACTTTCATCGGCATACAAAAGATTTAATTCGTTTTTAAGACCTTGACTGTTTGTAAATATTTTGCCATAAAATTGACCTACACTTTCAAATGCTTAAGCGGAAAACACAAACCATATTGTTCGAATTTCGTAGTATCAGGCAAAGATATGAACTATAACTTATCGCAGTCTTAAAACCTTACCTCCATTTCCATTGCAATGTGATCCAGTACTTCATTAAACAAAATTATATATTTTCTTCTAATGTCATTATTTGTAAGGCTAGTGTATTCCCGCTTAGGGCGCTTAGAAATATCGATTTGTGTTATTTCTATTTCCTTAGTCTTTTCGAAGAGTATCAAAGAAATCGTCATTCCTTTTCCTCTTTAATAGTTCAGTAGTTTTATTTGTTTTTGTAACACAAAATTTCTGTTTGATTTTTATTTGCAATCTGTTATGATGATAACAATAAGCAAATCAGATTTAAAGTAGTACAATTACAGTGATAATTTACACGTAGAGTAAACGCCCATTGCCGTTTCTCCTTAGGAATTCTCTTACAATTATTGTATATATTATAGTGCTAGTGTTAGAATCGGTGAGGGAGGTCCAATAGTTTGAAGCCTTTCAGTCTAGGCACTTGATCGAGCAGAGTCAATGCAAGAGGATTGGGATGCATTTTCTATCGCTGGAGATATTGGTTTTCTTACAGTTTTGTAAATCAGTAGTTTATTAGACAGCGATAACTTCGAGTTACGGCCTAGTAACCAATAATAATTCTTTAGTTTTAAATTGAGGTGTTTTCCCTGCGTCCAGATATGGGTTCTCCATGTTAAGGTTTTGTCGAGGTGCATGCCTAAATACTTCACGCAGTCTGTCTGCAGCAGAGCTCTGTCATTTATCGTTATTTCAGGAACGATACCTATTCGTTTAGTGAAAGTAATTTGCGCCGACTTTTAGCTGTTTATTTTAAAGCGCCACTTTTTGAATCATCTACAGATAGAATTTAAGTTCTGTTGTAGAGTTCGAGCGGTTGTGTCGGGAGTATGATGGGTAACGAGGATTGCCGTATCGTCAGTATAAGTTGCAGTAGTTGTGTTGAAGCTAGTGGGTATGCCGGTCGTATACAAAACATATAAGACCGGCCCCAGGACGCTTCCCTGGGGGACTCCGGATTTGATAGAATATAGTTCCGAGACCGCTTCCCCAAACTTCACTTGGAATTATCTTTCTTTTAGATAGGATTTCAGGATGTTATATTAAGGGTGTGGCTTTGCCCGTTTTAATTTGAATAACAGATACCTATGCCAGACCTTATCAAAGGCCTCGCTAATGTCAAGAAAGACTGCAGAGCAGTAGTTATTATCTTCGAAAGCAGTATTGATGGTGTCTACTACCCTATGTATCTGCTCAATTGTGGAATGTGCACTCCGAAAGCCGAATTGGGGATCGGGTATTAGGTTTTCATCTTCGAGGATTGAAGAGAGTCTTTTGAGTAATAATCGTTCGAAATGTTTTGAGAGCAGCGGTAGCGAACTTATTGGTCTGTAGGAAGTTGGGTCGTTGATCGGTTTTCCGGGCTTCTGTATAAGAACCACTTGGGCAACTTTCCACTGAACTGGAAAGATTCCTGTCCGCAAAATGCTATAGAAGATTAGCAGAATTAGCTTGATTGCTTTGGGGGGCAGCTTCTTCAGTATTCGCCCAGTGATAAGATCATAGCCAGGAGATTTGTTGCGGTTTGTTCTTGTAGCGATCATTGTTTCCACTTCAACGAGAGAGAAAGGTTTAATTTGGAACGACAGCTGGAAAGGGGCTAATAGGTAATTTTAGATATCACTGTCTTCGTCATCGGATGATCGTGGCTGGAATATTTCCTGGAGATGAGTAGCAAATGCTTCAGCTTTGCTCATTTCGGTACAGATTCATGATCCGCCTTTGCTTCGAATTGGAAGTACGTGTTGTTTAGGCTTATAAGTCGACAGGTGTCTTTCCAGAACGAGTAATCCGTAGTCTCTGTGGCAGACAGTCTTTTAAGGTATTCGTCAATGTATTTGTTTTTCGATTCTTTGATCATATCTTTTAACTCCCGAGTAGCTGTGTTGAGCCTGCGTTTGTCATTAGGTGATCTATTAATCTGTCAAGTTCTTCGGAGACGTCTTTTTTCTTCTATTTTTTGCTTAATATCTACAGAGCAGCTAGATTGATCTGTTTTTTCTGCTATTTGTGGTGTAGCTCCAGTAGCAGCCATTTGTATTAACTGTGTTAATTTTTCCACTGCGTTTTCAATCTCACAAACACTAAAATTAATATCCAATGATTTCTTCTGGAGAACATCAAATAATATGCCAGTGAGAGAGAAAATATCACTAAATACTAGAGCTAAAAATGTGAATTCAAAATCGTCGAAATCGTTTAAAAACCGACGGTCAAACCCAAACATGCAGTTCCGCGGCTTATTGCTACTGAACTATTCACTTGCGCGATTCACCGTCGTAGGCGTTACAATGACAACGGAGGTATAAGTGTAGATACGTTTCGTGCCGACCCTTCACTACAATTGCACAAGTGTTGTAGGTAAGATTTTTATGGTCACTTTGTTCACGTTCGACGGACTGCATTTAAAATTCAAATTTTAAATATAAGGGGACCAGAAAAAATGTAATGTGTTTGTTTTCACTAAGCTTATTGTATCTACGAGTTTGTATGCTATAAATAAACGACTCCTAATAGGTGTAATACCGATAAATAACTTATTATGTAATTTAAATAAATATTGGCAATTGAATGAAAATTTTAGGTGAAGAGGCACTTCACCTACTTCAATTGGCAAAATATTCTAGTTAAATTAGCGCAAAGATTAGAAATTGGTACTAATGATTTGATGTCGTTTATAATAGCTAGACGTTTTACAATTATTTTATAATGAATAAATGTTTCTTGCACAAATTTGTATTGGCACTTGCCATTTGAGTATGGCAAATGCGAATAGTAATATTCTCTTCATATGTTTAAGTTCGGATATTTTTCGTACTGATGAAGATGCGCTTGCTTCCTTATAATTTCGTATTCATTAGTTTTTCATTTTAATACAATAAATCATTGGTGATGTAATATTCAATCGATGCTTGTAAAGTGGAGTGTCTTTAGGTTTAGACAGCTGTATCACAATCACAAGATCAGCACTTCGAAAGAAAGCTGTTCTCGTGATTGTTAAACAGCTGCATAATTCTAAATCGAACTGCCGAAGAATATTCTGTATTTGCAAGGTGATTCGACTCGAACTTTTCTTCGACTCATGATTTGATTTTAATTATTACTACGTCAACCTCCATATTTTGATATAAGTTGAAATGAATCCTGAACAAAAATTGTTTTATGGATAAAATTGTACAAAAACTAGAAATAACATAATTACCATTGCTGTTCCTCTTTCTAAGATGTTGTTTGGTTTTTTTCCTGTATTTGTTAGATGGTGGTGCACATGCTCACACTAAATACAACATAAACAATATTGTTACCAAGCAATCAAGTAATTACCGATTATCCGCAGAACCGTATATAAGTTTGTGTTCGTACATAGTAATAAACTGTAGTTCAAGTGCATATTACCTAAATGATAATATTAGTTTAATTATTGTTTAATTAATTGACAAAATTTTGTTCAATTCATGCAGAAATTAGAAAAGTATGCAATTAATTTATTGTCGTTTACAATAGCTAGATGTTTTACATTTATTTTAGAATATATAAATTAAATTTGAACTTGCACGCAAGTTTCCGCTAGCACATATAACACTAACAATTGATTTGAAGAAACATTGTAACTAAAGTAATTAGGATATGGATTTCCTTCGCTGAACTCCCGAGGAATCGGTTCTTGCACAAATTTGTATTGACACTTGCCATTTGAGTATGACAAATGCGAATACAAAATTGCACCGAATAGTAATACTCTCTTCATATGTCGTAAAATCGGATGTCCTTGTACTCATGAAGATGTGCTGACTTCCTTACAGTTCCATATTCATTAGTCTCATTGTATTACGAAACTTATGAATACAAAACTGTACAAAAGCAGTATATACTGGCTTTACTGGAATTAAAATACACTCAACGACTTTCAATTAATATAAAAATATAAGATAGAGAATGAAAAACATTAGACGATACATTGATAAAAAATTTACAGATTGCCATAAAAGCAATGCCACTATTAGTAGTTTTGTTAAACGAATACTACTTCTAACAGATATCTAAAACGGCAATCATCGTTATATGGCAGTCACTCCGTTTCTACACGGGATTTTGCTTACTATTAATAGTGTCATTACAGTACATATAACTTCACATATACACATACCATTACAGTTGTGGAAATCATAATATCAAAAAATAGCAAATATACACAGCAGAATAATGATTATATACCAAACACAAATTTTTAGGATATAAAGCTTTAAAAAAAAACTACAATCTTCAAGTTTTTCTTCGATAAATTTCACAAATTTATCACAATCTACTGTCGTGGAATATTCTGCATTTGCGTTTTCCAACAATGTTCAAAACTGTAATTCTTCGTCCACCTCAATATTTAAATTAAACCACTAGGTCACATTTCGTATTTTGGTGGAAGTTGGAATGAGTCTTGAACACAAATTTGTTTATATTTAAAGGTGTAGAAAAACAAGATTACATAATTACCGTTTTTCCTCTTTACAGGGCGATGTTGAATTCTTCTTTGGCTGGAAGATGCAGAGAGATAAAGCGGAACCAATATTGTTACCAAGCTACCAAATAATCGCCTGTTATTCCGAGAAACGTATATTACTTTGTGTTGCAACGTAGTGGTAAACTGTAATTAAAGTGCCTATTACCTTATTCGCTAACCTTAATAGCTAGACGTTTTACAATTATTTTACAATCAATATATGTTGATTTTTAACTTACATGCATGTTTTTGTTTGCGTATGTGACACTAACAATTGAAGTGGAGAAAGATGTTAGCAATAGTAGTGCAAGAGATGGTTTGCCCTGGTTAAACTCACGAGGAATCCGTTCTTGCTCATATT
>JABXWE010044462.1:0-25117 GCA_014611495.1 Limonius californicus | reverse complement strand
AATGAAACCGTACATATTTGAAAAAGATATTTAACGGCAGCCTTTAAAAATATCGAGTATCGAGTATTTAGAGTTAGTTTTAGCAAATATCATTGTAAAATACCAACACCCTGTATATTATTATTAGTATGGAGCTTTCACAGGCCTTGTTGGCCCATCGCTTTGGTGTGAGACAAGGCTAAGCTAGTTTGTGCGGGTTACCGACTTGGTGCGTAACAGTGCTCAACCTACCTCATGTGGGGTATATTTGTATATATGATCTTGTTATTTCTCTAGTACGATCGCAACAGGAGGAGTGTCATTAATTTAATCCCCAGTAACGAATGGAGACCGGGACCCAGTATCGACCACCCAGGGAATTAGAAAAATTTCCGACCGTGGCGTGATTCGAACCGGGAAGCATTTGGACCATTATATCCAAAACTTGACTCTCTTACCACTGAGCCACCCCAATCCTTTTGAACGTCCTGTATAAGCCACTTAAATTATAAATTGTACAGTGTATACTTCAAATTACGTCCCTATAATGTAGCACATGTTCGGCAAATAGGATGCATTTCTTTAACTGTTAGAAGATATATTTTTTAAATTTTAAAATGTATACACAGAGCGTATCTGCTCAGAAGCATCGGCTTGGTATTTTAGTTATTTGAACAATTAAAAATATTATTCTTAGACAGATAGCAATAGGCTATCTAACATTAACAAAAAACTTAATTACATTTTAAAAATTGGCTGCGCCCAGGAATCGAATTTGGAATTTTGCAGTGGGAGGCTGGCGTTTCAAGACATCAGCTTATTTAGAGCCTCGTTACGTCATTTCACGTTTACATATAATAGTGATACTATCGTATTATTATATTATATTAAAAGCGGATTTACTAAACAAATTAACGTCCTAATAACTGCAATGGATAACAGTGATACAAACTAATTTATAAATTCAAAATGGCGCCTATAAAAATATCTGGGAACACAGCATCAACGCAACCTTGTTTTCCCGTAATGTGATCTTCTTTTTTATGCCTGTGTTGCGCGTTTTTAATGTACCACAGTCATAGAGGCGTACAGCTTAAAGTGGGCTCCAAACCATGGAATGTGTAAACACTTCTACTCCAGAGAAGATTTACTAAGCTGAATACTGCGCTGGTTTGCAATGGCCTTGCGAAGGAGAACGGCCATTAAAAATCCGATATTCCGGTATGAGGAATTGAACCCGACATTCAGCGTAGAAGTCTAACGCGCTGATTTCTAGGTTCTAGCCCACAACCGCCTCGGGAGCATTATAATTAGGTGTTTAAACAAGAATCTAGAGGGAGTAAATTCCTTCTAGTTAAAATAAATTCTATCCTCCTGTCCAGTTTGGTTAAAAAGGGTCATTGTAGTCAAAAATATGGACCAAATTTTGAAACTAGACTATACAGTGCGTCCCTAAACGTACCGGCAATATTTCCAGGATGAATTCCAGAACTTATTTAGAGTCGAAAAGTCCATATAAACATATGTCCTAAACGTAACCGTTAACGAGTTATTGTTTATTTTATAATTTATGTGGGTAAAATTATAGTCAACGGATTTCTGAAATACTGGTCTAGTTGCCATCGCCATCGTTTTTATCAAATTATTGTTTGTAACTTGTCAGTTTATTACTGTGATATTGAAGTTATTTGCTTCTTCTTTGTATCCTTATTTCCATCGTAATTCACAAGTGATTCACAATGCCAATATTATTTTCAAATGAACAATATGCAGATATTCATTATATTTACGGTCTGTGTGATGGAAATGCTTTAGCAGCACAACAAGATATTGTAGAGGGTATCCCAATAGAAGACAGGCTGCCCATGCAGTTTTCTTTAATTCACATCGTCAGCTGAGGAAACATGGCACTTTCAACGCAAGACATGCAGTCGGCCAAGGAGTTGTCCCTAGACCCATAAACAATGATCAACAGGTACTTGATTTTTTACCAGAAGATCCGTCTTTAAGTGTGCGAAGAATTGTTTTACGTACTGGAATATGTAGAAACCAGGTTTGGAGAATAATAAGAAGTACTCGCTTACATCCATATCATCATCAGATAGTTAAGCTCTAGGTAATGATTTTGAACCTCATATAAGATTTTGCAATTGAGTACAAAATACACAAAACCTACCGCGTATTTTATGAACCGATGAAGCTTCTCTCACACGAGATGGTATGCATAATTATCATAATTTTCATGAATGGGCTGCAGAAAATCCTCATTTAAGAAGACGCTCGCCTTTTCAACATAGATTTAATGTTAATATGATAGCTGGTATTCTTAATGATTGTCTGATTGGACCATTTGAATTTTGAACTACCACACCGTTTGAATGGTGCGCATTACGAATATTTTCTAGAAAACTATTTACCCTTACTACTGGAAGATGTGCCATTAAATATTAGACGTGCAATGTGGTATCAACACGATGGGGCACCAGCACATCAATGTCTTCGTGTTAGAGTTTGGCTTAATGCACATTTTCCGGACAGATAGATTGGAGTAGGAGGACCCGTAGTAAGGCCACCACGTTCGCCGGATCTTACTCCATTAGATTTTTATCTTTGGGGTCACATGAAACAGATTGTTTATGCAACTGAAGTGCACACGGTAGGAGAATTACGCCAAAGAATACAGCAGGCTGCCGATATTATTGGAAATAATCCAGCAACCATATTAAGAACGCAGAGATCTCTTCTAAATTTCTTGTAAATACAATAATAGAAATGTATTAAAACAGATTTATTTCATAAAATTGTTTGAACTAAAATTTTAGCCACATAAATTATAAAATAAATAATAACTCGTTAACGCTTACGTTTAGACATATGTTTATATGAACTTTTCGACGCGAAGTAAGCTCTGGAATTCATCTTTGAAATATTGCGGGTACGTACGTACAGGGACATGATTCTGCTTTGTAAACAAGTATGATAAGAATTATAATTTTATGCTAAAATGTTATTTATTACTTATCTGAAATGAAGGTATAGCATATTTCTAAGTATCTTGACAAACCCACTGCTCTATAATTACATAATTGGACTACAGAGATCGCGCTAATTTTACTTTGAAATGAGTGGAACTGGAATTATCCTAGAACTATGAATATACATAACTATTTGTAATTTGTTGAAATTAGAATATTTAATAGCTTTGCATTAATGCGACTACCTAGAAATTATTTTTTAATTATCTGTAATTATGATAGCAGTACTATTAAATAGGTAGTGCTTCGTCAGCTGACTCAACTAAACGGTGATATTGCAAGAACTGCCATTCGTCAGTAAAGTGAAGAAGAAAGAAATTTACAGTTTTACTGAAATTTGGGTCGAATATTCCTTTTTTACTATTGTGCCGTTTTATTAGAAAAACGTTTTACTATATACGAAAGCAATTCCAAATTATTCAGCCTGACATCTTCAACAAAGTGGCACGGTTTTACAAACCTTGAATTGTCAACCTCATCTATCATCACAAATAACATTTGATTTAATAATGGTTTTTCCCGTAAAAGTTCTGCATTTGGGTGAAAATTAAAGCTAACTGTTACGAACGCAAAATAGTCATTACGTTTCTGACATTGGAAAGCATTGCTCCGAAAGAAATAAAATACTTCTTCACCATATCTATATCGAACGTTTCTTATACGAACGGATCAAATTTTGAAAATGGCAGGGGCGTCAAGGAAAATGTCCATAAAAGATGGGTGCAGGTCAGGAAGAATAGAAGCGATCATAAAAAACATTAGTTCTTGCTAATTTTCGCGTTACAGCGCTAAACATAGTTACAAAAGTGCATAAATTAGCGGCTAACTGTCAAAATATTGCTACCTCATGTCAACGCCTCCTCGCATAAGTCTAACTTTTTGGCCGTCATTCGTGAAAGTGGCTTTCCTGAAGGCAGCTACCCACAAGAGATTTTAATTAATTTGAAATTCTAAAACGTCAATTGACTGGTAAAAAATGTTCTGGGTAATTCTGAAGCAGCGAGAGTAGGTCTAGAATTGTTGAAATGTCCTTACCGAAAATTAAATTACGGTGAAAAATAGAAAATTATTCGTTACTCTCTTATTTCACTAACCTAGTTCAGGTAGAAACATTTAGAACTCCTAGAAGTACCAAAAAGTGCATCATCTTTCGAAACCTAGTCTAATTTACCGGTGACCAACGTCAGGTATCTCTGTTCCGTGAGACAGTGAAGCAACAGGTGTTTGCGCCCGGTTGCTTTGTATCGCATCACACTCTTCTTCGCCCTTGGCCCCACATCCCGCACCGGCACTTGGACAGGTGCCGAACAGGTGATATTATTTATTGGACCAAAATAATTGGAATGAACGTATAAGCGCAACTCTGGATATGCCTTTAATTGCGCCTCCTGGATTAGCTACATTTGTCAAATCAATTTTTTATAAGAACGATACGACAAAGTTACTCTATGAATAAACAATTTTAAAGAAAGGTGGTAATTTACATAACAGATAATCTGAATAAAAAAGTGAGATTAGGAAAATGGTAATTGAAATGGTAAACATTTGAAGAATTTTGTTTCAGTGTAATTTTTTTACAGGTGAAAACGGCGTTCTACCAACGTTTCTAAAATCTATTCATTTGAAAGATTAATACAATAGTATCCAAATACTTCGTAAACAGTAGTTGGAATCTCTATTACAAACTTATATATTTCATTGTAATACAGCCGATAGCTCTCAAAAAATAATTAGCACTTTCTTTAAGGCTGAGAACTTAGAAATGCATATTACACGTCCAAAAAGTTATTATTGTATTTAAATTACCAAGTCAAAACAATAATATTAACAATTTCGGCGGATTTTATTAGCTTTTAACTGAAATTCTTCACTTCAAATTTGCATTTATACGAGGGTAGCCTCTTAAGATTTTACAAACGAGCATTAGGTGGCGCTATTAAGATTACTATTTTCGTAAAATAAGACATTTGTTATTGTGAAAACAGTAGGGGCTTAGAAATTGACCGAGTAGTTTGTTTACAGTGAGCGTTTAAAAAAAGCAATTTTGTGAAAAAATGGAAATTTCACGTGAAGGTTTTCGTTGGATGATTTTTTACGACTCAACAACAATGCATAGAATCGCTTCGTTCAACTTTTGGTAATGGAGCACCATCGCAAAAGACTGTCTACAATTGGTTTGCAGAATTTCGTCGTAGTCGTGCGTCCGTCAATGATGAATTTCGTGAAGGTCTACCAAAATCGGTTGTTATTCCAAAAAACATCGATGCTGTGCGTAATATGATTGAAGAAGATCGGCATGTGACTTTCAGTGAGATAAAGGCATCCTTAGGCATATCGAAGACTGCAGTACATTCGATTTTGCACGAACATTTATCTCTGAAAAAGATCTGTTCCCGATGATTCCGCATATTTTGACCGAAGCTCAAAAAAAGGCTGGTGTTAACTGGTGTAAGGAAATGCTCAAAAAATTCGACCGCGGGACTGCAAAATTCGTAAACCGCATCGTAACAGGTGACGAAACTTAGCTATATTCGTATGAACCGGAGACTAAGCAACAATCCATTGTTTGGGTGTTCCAATATGAACCGAATCCTACAAAAGTTGTTCGTTCACGAAGCACTTCCAAGAAAATGATCGCTTGTTTTTTCGGTTGTACTGGACATGTCGCAACCATGCCTTTAGACTCTTAGGATCGAAGAACAGTTAACGCTGAATGGTATACAACAATTTGTTTGCCAGAACTCCTCTGGAAAAACAACCGAAAACGTCGCATCATTCTTCACCATGACAATGCCAGCTCTCACACGACACGTCAAACAATAATTGATTATTTGAAGGAGAAAAACATCGAATTAATGTCTCATTGCCCTTATGCACCTGATTTATCGGCTGACGACTTCTTTGTGTTCCCGAACGTCAAACAAAAAACGCGTGGACAGCGGTTTTCATCACCTCAAGAAGCCGTTGAAGCCTTCAAAATCCATGTTTTTGAGATACCAACTTCAGAGTGGAAAACATGTTTCGAGAATGGGTTTGAACGGATGCAAAAATGTATAAATCGTAGAGGTGAATATTTTGAAAAACAGTAAGTTTGTTCCAAATAAAATTTTTTCTTTCCTAGTTTTTGTAATAACTTAAAAGGCTACCGTCGTACCCGCAATATCCAAATTTGAAGTCAAAGTCAAAATCTAATCAGGGTATCTGATAGCAAATTGTGAACATTAAAACGAATTTTTAAGTTTAATTCAGAAATTGCTTTAAATTCCAACATACTTCTCCAATTCGGAATTTTAAGCTTTCCTTAAGAATTTAAGCATTTATATATATATGTAGTTAATATAGTTAAAATATATTATTCCAATAAATACGGTATTGGTATTATATTTTACATATTAAACATCTTCGCAACAAAATCTGGCAAGCGGAATATCCAACTGGACGCAATTACTGTTTTATAACTTATGAGATATTTGTTAGGACGCACTTTCTGCCAAGTTATTAATAAAACATTACATTGTGAAAAGTTCTTTTACGGTTAGAATAAAACAACAGTAATATGCTTATTGCCCTAAACGCTACCGTAAACGGATTTTTCAATTGAAATAATCGTTATTATAATTTTATGAACAAATATATACGCACTGGCAGATATCACCGCCGTGATTTGATTTTGTTATGAGAGACTTGCGCGTTTAGCGTTCCGGCAATATATCCAAACAGTATATAACCAAATTGTCTTAATAATATTTAAAACTGTAATGATCCGACAAACACAAATATTTACATAAAAATAAGAACCATAAATAGTGGACATGCAGCGATAGGGCTTCTATTGCTGCGGTGTAAAACGTTGAGACAGGTGGAAGGGATACATAATTCACGTATAGATTCTTGCGAGATACTTAATTTGGATGACATTAAAACTATCTAAATGGAATTTATTTATAAGCTTCCGAATTCTACAGGGTGATACGAAACCTGTGTGAAAATCTTTAATCACGTATAGCTGAGGCAGTGTTGGGTAAGTTACTCTAAGAAAGTAACTAAGTAAGTTAATCAGTTACTCGGCAAAAAAGTAACTAAGTAAGTTACTAAGTTACAGAATTATAAAAGTAACTTGAATAAGTTACTAAGTTACCATAAAGTAACTCGTTATTTTTTAAGTTACCTATTTTTATGAGACGCTACTAATGTACATGCAATTACTACCAACTTAATATCAACAGAAACACACATTTATAAGCAATTGTTTATTAGCAAATATTCTATACGTGGGGAAGGAACAGGCTTAGAGCTTAGAGGCGCTGGTTCAACGATGTTTTTGGGATTTTCCAAGGATTCTATTTTATTTTTCGTTATTATTGAAATATAGAGACGGTGAATGTATTTTCGTCTGAATTAGACACCCCCAACCTGCGCACAGGCGTTAGGAATGTACTTCTCAGTAATCCGCATACCTGCTCAGAGAGCTTCTAGTTGTTCAAGGATTAAAGATTACTGGAAAAAGCTGTCACCACCCAAATAGGATCCATCAAATATTATTTATTATCCACTAAGTACAAGAAGGTATTCCTGTGTTTCGTATTAGCATTTGCATACTAAAGCATTCGAAATTTCAACAAATTCTTCAGCTTCAGGTATAATTTCTTAAATACTACGCATTAAAAACCGAACATTTTAAAATATTTTATATTTGTAGCATGAAAATGTAACTTGTCATATTCAGTTACTAAAATTACTAAATAATTGTAACGTGTTATAGTTACAATTACTGAAAACACAAAAGTAATTAAGTTACTATTAAGTTACTGAAAAGTAACTAGTTACTAGTAACGAGTTACTTTTACTTAGTTACTACCCAACACTGAGCTGAGGTTATTCAACCTCTAAATCGCTTAGTGCATTTTTTAAAATTCGGCACGGTTAGAGTGATATGGTACTTCAAAGCTTTTTTACATCCATTCAGTAAAATGTAAATAACTTTTGCATTTCTTGTCCTATTTTGCTAAACTCGGTTGTTTTGGAGAGCTAACAATTCAAGCTTAATTTCCAATCAGAAAAATGTATAATTAAATGTGAAGATTGGATGAAATCTGACCAATAGGTGAAAACTTTGGTTTACAAGTTTGGAAAATGAATCTATGTATTTAAATTGTTACTGCTAATCGAGACTTTGTTAGATAACATTTTAAAAGTTAAATTTTCGAAAAAAATTGGACATCCATTTTTCTGAATAACAGAATATTAGTTCAGAAGCAAAAAAAAGCTTAGATTAACAAACTAATTTTCAAGATAGTGCACACATTTTTAAATCTACTTTTCATTTGTGGAACAGATTTCATCCACTTTTCACACTCAACTGTAATTTTTTCGTGGCTAGAGATTAGGCTTGGACTGTTATTATTATGAAGCTTTCACAGGCCTTAAGAGGCCCATCTTGTTTGGTGTGAGACAAGGCTAAGTTAGTTTGTGCAATGCACAACAGGGACCGACTTTGCGGGTTAGCGTGTTGGTGCGTAACCGTGCTTAACCTGCTGGTGTGGGGTGTATGTTTTTGTGTATATGATCTTGTTACGCCTCTAGTGCGATCGTAACACGAGGAGTGCCATTAATTTGATCCCCAATGGCAAATACCAACCACCCAGGGAATTACAACATTTTCCGACCCTGGAGAGATTCGAACCGGGAAGCGTTTGGACTATTACATCCAAAGCTTGGTTCTTCTACAACTGAGCCATCCCCGCCCTATTAGGCTTGGACTGTAGCTTTCCAAATAACAAATTTTATTACAGTTAGACAAGAAACTAAAAAGTTATTTAGGTACATTTTAGTGTATTGATGTGAAAAATACTATACATGGTTAAAATTTTTCACACATGCTTTGAATCACCTTATATATGCAGAATGCTAGTAGGAACATGTACAATGTGTTACATATATCTCCGGACGTAAAAAATGGTATTAAAATTGAAACCGTATCTACAACATGGAGGAGGAATCGCCATGGCTTACGAAGGTAACCTTTCCTATTCAACCCATCAGGCTCTAACTAACCCAACAAAATTTTAAATGGTAACACCTACCTTGTTTCACCTCATTGAAAAGCTCTTACAAAATGCTATTCAATAGTAACAAACATTTTTTTGATTCATTTCGCCTTCAAGATCTCCAGATTTGATCTCGTTAGACTCCATTATATGGGGTTACTTAAAATCTGTTGTGTACAAAACCCAGCCTCTGTCCATTGCACAACTATAGCTCAGGAGTTCCGAACTATTCCACAACAAACCTTCCAAAATGTTCAGAGAGAATTTGAGAGTAGATTTTAATATTTCCTAGAGAATAAAAGAAATCATTTAGAACGGTTAACCAAATATTTTTAAATTTGAATTAATTGCTTCTGAATCTTCTGAGATTTATTTCTTAATTATTCCAATCAGGACATTTTTATGAGTCGTAATGATTCCCCCTCTAGGGTATAAAAACGGTTCCTAGAAACTTTAAATACCTCCTTTATTTTCAAATGTATATGTAACACACTGTAAATTTTCTATCCATCACGATATTATATCCCGGAAATCGGGAAATTCCTGTTAAAAAATTACGGTGATAGTGTAAATCTAAATTTCTCAGCTACCAAATTCCCATTTTCCTAAAATAACCAACAACTAAAATGAAATTCAATGACATAGTTGCGCTCTTGTTCGGGATTTCATTTGATTTTCAAAAATCCATCATAATATGTTCGTTTTGTCCCTATGTGATAATTAAAGAAGAGAAATGACCAACGTCAGATAAAGACACATTATTGCCGAATTTTTATTGCCTTTGTGGTGAGCTGCGAGCAATGACCATTTCCTACAAAATACATTATAAAGAAGCAATTAAACGAGTCCCCCGGGGAAAAATGAAATTTTCCAACCAGTTTAATTAGTTATCTATCAGGAATGAAGACGACTGTGTTAACTAACAGTTATCGCTAATGTTTATTTGTTATTGCTTGTAACTTGTCAAGTTCAAATGTTACTTTTAATTGCATCACTTGGTAAATCGGAACTCCTCAGGGTTATCTACAGCGCATCATAAATAATCGTATGCATACAAACATCAGATGGCATCGGACATCTGGAGCCGAGCGGCACCACAGCCCTTCCCAGATATGCACGAGCGGCTGGGATTGACTAGGAAATTAACATTTTGTCGACCTCTTCAACAACGGAGTTTGTACCCGTATTTTTATAAGCGGCAGCACGTTCCCAGCAAAATTACTAGCATTTTTGAATACTAATCGTCTTGAATTTGGTCAACACTTTCCATTTCTATAACTTTCTAGGTTATATCTTAATAAACTTAAAATGTATCTCTTATTATAACAGTATTAACAATAATAATTAATTCTAAGCAAGTTCTTGCTAGGGTCGACCTTACGGAGGCGAATAATAGATACTGAATTTTAAATTTAAATACGCTTCTGCGTTTCATTTATGCAGTTCCTGGATAAACAAACAGCGGATGTGATTAGGACTTACTGGCGGCGACAGGCCGGTGACAGGCAACAGGCAACGGGCAACAGGCAACGGAAAATAAAACACAGACTTGCTGATTCGTCAATAAATATTGGGCAGTTGTACTCACAGGAGGTTCCCCAGCCCCCTGCCCCTGGATTGGGATTCGAACAGGATATGGAGGCTCATTTGCCGGCTAGCTGCTGTGGCCGCAGCCATTCTTAATCATAGAGTTAAGCATATCTCCTAGTGCACCAGTCCTCCAGAGAGAACTCTGCAACTGGACTATGTCCAGCCAGACACTCTGTTATTCACAGGGAGTCATAGGGGACACTTCCTCTCAGCCCCACATGCAAAAAGAAGAGTATAATTAGCGACCTTTCCCCCACGTAAAAGTCCACCGATGCCCTCCTGGCATTGATGTACCATACAACCATTCAAATAATAATTCAAATTAGACGCCTTCACGAGGCTACCTCTGCCAGCTGACTACCTCCTTCAATCAGTTCTACGGGAATATTTAAATTAAATTATTAAACATGCCAAACACATTATCTACTCACATAACTACTTATATTCACTACGCTACAGTTTCCAACAATTACTTACATAGACACACCAATCCACACCAATCTTTAATAACAATAATAGGGCCCAGTGCTTGTAAACCACATATAATAACAAGTAGATAATACGTAACCATTTGGATAAACTCATATGACACTTCATAGGATATAAACCATAACCTCGCCAGGGACGTATTATATTAACTGATATTGCCATATTTATATACGAAGACATGAGTGGTAACACTTAATTCGCACCTTGCCTCAGCTTAGAGGATAATCGCATCGCAATCAGTTAGTTGGTCCGCAAACGCTATTAATTATTTACTATGCCAAAGCTATGCAAGCTTATGCTTACGCCTAGCTACCAACAACACTGCCTTTTGTAGACTGCCGTTGCTGACCATTTTTAAGACCCTGCCACCCCTTGCTTTTCCCAGATTCAAAGAAACACTTGCCTGCGCGGCCTTTCCTTCAAACCTTTATAAATCTTCCCAGCTGTTATAGAGCCGATAGAAGATAGGTATATTTTAGTAAATATTTATTTGTTGAGCGTACATATAAGTAATATTCACAATAGGCAAAAACCGTCGCCTAACTTTCTTAAATAGGTTTACTGTTTTGCTACATAGTGTTTTTTATTTGTTTTTAAATGGAGTTCCTTCTGATAAAATTTTCAAATACAGTCTCGATATTTCTGTACCTACCACATGTCGTTGATATTTTTAATATCAGGTCTCCCCTCCGCTATGTGCATCTCCTCAGCAGTCAGCAGTAAGATAAAAACAAGAACTGAATATAGAATTTGAACTTCAAGGTCATTAATACACCACAGTTGCCAAAGCCGGATAGGAAGATTGAGTGTAAAAGGTTGCAGCAAGATAATTAACCCCAAACGCATAATTAAACGCGCTACCCTCTTGAATTATATAATAGTTAAAGTTGCTATATCCATTTAACATTTTGCTTATTATTTTCATATATTTTAATACAATACTGCTACTTGTACAGGAAGAAGACGCACACAGATATGTATCTAAATGCAAATTCACATCACCACCCTAAGAACACCGTACTCAAAACTCTGACTACCAGAGCTATCCGTATATCACATAGTGAACTTATACAAAAAGAGAAGATACACCTGCTGACATCATTGCTATGCAACGGTTATACAGCCAGAGAAATTCGGAAATCTATCCACAGAGGTGAGAATCCTAGGGCTAAAGAGGAATCCACACCCCCGGAAATGTTTGCCTTTTTACCATACAGTAAAGGTACTACGGATAAGATAGGGCATGTTCTAAAAATATACAACATAAAAACAATCTTCACAACCAAAGAAACCCTAGGTAGTGGTTTCCGATCAACTAAAGATCATACTTCTAGTTTAAAACCAGCCGGTATCTACGACATCCCCTGCTCCTGTGGCACAAGCTATATTGGGCAAACTGGGCGTTTCATCGAGTTGAGACTCCGAGAGCTTATAGGTGACTGCAAACATAAGCGCATCACAAAATCGGCGGTAGCGGAACACACCTGCATAACTGGCCACAAAATGGATTTTGAAAATGCTCGAGTGCTTACTAAAATTCCGCATTACTTTCCAAGAATCATACGAGAAGCAATTGAGATTGAGAAACAACCCAATAAAATCAACAGAGAGGGAGGGTTCAGGCTCAACAAGGCTTGGACACCGGTAAATCATCCTCCAAAGTCGGAAACAAGACCGATCCCACGGTCATAACCTGCCGCATCTGTTCCCACCTGACGACGACGGCCAACCAGAACTACGACGTTCTGCTCGACTGCCTCAAAATGGTTTAAATACCTCCATATCCAAGACTTGAATTCAGTACTACGAGGACTCTGAAGATGCACGCTGCAATGTCTTGCGAAACATTAGTTTGTTTAGGTTCATAACCAGTAACCAGTAATCCCGCCTTTGCGGAGTGTGACCTCCAATTGACGACGCGGTTCAAGCCGAAAATTAATCATAGTGTTGACAGTTTGATAAACCGCGAAAGCCTCAAAGAATATACACTATTAAGTTATTGCAGGAAATGTTATAACCTTAAGTAAACACACAAGTTTTGTATTACACAACCCACCTCTATTGACAATTTTGTTAATTATACTGGATAATATTATACAGACTACTCCTTTCACCAAATGGTACCATATCCTGTTTTCATGACATGACTTGCTCCTGCAAAGATATACACACATGAATGTGCAGAAACACTTGCAACTAATAATCTCTTAGGCCCTAAGGGATTATAAATTTTGGTTCTCAACTCCGAATACTTAGAAGTTAAGCATCATGTCCTGATAGTTTATTCTCTGGTGTCGGTGCAAGAATGGATTAATTTTCAGTTAAACCAAGGAGATCATCAAGGAAATAGCAAGAAAGAGGAGAACGTTAAGCTATGGATTTGAAAAAAGAAGACCAATAATTTAAAAACCTGTAATAGAACTCTTTTGGTTTCCGCTAACTATGAATTACAAATTTTAAATACCTACAAACCAATTATATTATATAAATGAATACATCCCATCTTATTGTGGATGAAATTATGTATCTATTACCGTTTCATCTAATAATAATGCATCAGATATACACTATTCACGATTGATTTGCCATCCAGCAGGCTGTGTTTTTTTTTTCTTAAGTTGCCTTTCTTAAATATTATTTGATTGATTTCTAGCAATGTGAAAATTAAACTGCCCAGTTGCCAGCTCTAGGGTCCCTTACTTTTCTAAAATAATCTAGTAAGTTTAGAATTAATAAAACACATAATATATTATACCTACTTAATTGTCACGTCGTTGCATCCAAAATTAAATTTTTGAGTCAATTTCTCCAATATCAAAATTCTAGTGAAAATGTGACATTCGTGTACCTAGACGAAACGTGGATCTACCAAAATGGATCCGCGAGTCGTCAATGGGTACACGAAACCGATCTTAAAGGTAACTCAGCCAAAATTAAAAGTGAGGGGAAGAGGTTCACGATTTTGAATGCGGGATGCAATTTAGGCTTTTTGGAAGGGTGCGACATGTTACTAGACTCAAATAACAACGACAGGGACTATCATAAAACTATGAATGGGGAAATTTTTCAAAATTGGTTGGTTAATCAGCTGATTCCTGCTTTGGACAAGTTGCAAGGAAAATGTATCGTGGTTATGAACAACGCACCGTTAAATTCAGTGCAGTTTGTCAAGCCGCCCACATTTTCTAGGAAAAAATGTGTATTGCAGGAATGGTTGATTAACCACCACAATGTCGAAATTCAGGACAAAATTACTAAGAAAAAACTTTGTGAGTTAATTAAACCTTTTACAGCAGACGGAAATAAAAGATACGTAACTGACGAAATTTTGAAAAAGGCAACTACGAGGTTCTTCGATTGCCTCCGTACCATTGTCTATACAACCCAAACCCGTGGGGGTTTTGTAAGACCTATTACAATAAGCACATAAATTCACAGCCAAAATCGAAAGACAAGGTTGCAAATTTATGGCGTGAGGCTCTTTCAAAATGTACCCCCGACAAAAATTTCTGTGAGCATTGTGAAAAACTTATTTTGGAAGACTGGACAAAACATATAGGAAATCTATCGTTTGTAAATATTCTTCCTTTCATTATTTCAATTGGGGAATCTGATTCAGAATCGGAGGGAGCCGATGATTCAGATACTTCTAGTGATAGCATGAAGGTGGAATAGGGTAGGGGATATTCTTTTGGCATCTAAATTGTGAATGAGTGTTTTACAGTTTTTATCTCGCCCGAGAAAAACACTGACCTCAGTGGAATACAAACTTGGGTCTCTTAGCACCAGAGACAACCACTGGACTACCATAATATCAATTTGAAACATGAGCGGCATGGACGTTAATTCTTCTTAATTTGCTGCAAGACCTAAATATAGGACAACAAAGAATGGCGTGGAATATGCTCTGTATACATACGTGTTGAGTTCAGAATTCTCGTGTAAAAAGAACAGCAATATGTATTTGGTATGTGTTACGACAACATTTTAATTATACTTATTTTATTTATAATGAAATCATTATTATATCTAAGTATTATAAACCAATATTGAGCAATAATGAACAAACAAGCTCCACTGGCAACATTGCCTGCTTTCAAAAAACATAACCTCCATCAAGAAAAACTAGCATAACCCAACTTAATTAATTGACAAATTTCATTGATACCACACATTCCCCCAGATTTCCACAGCCTGTTGGATGGCAAATCAATCGTGAATAGATTATATATTAGGATAATATGTAAGTCCTTGGCCAACTTAAAATGTATCTACCAGGTATTGGTGATACAACGAATACCAATATATGTGACTGTTGAATTTAATACTAATCATGGTTCTGAGAAAGAGTGTTAAATAATATAGTTTTCCTTCGACAACCCACAATATATTATGAATCGCTTACAATCAATTAAAATAATATATCTTCGTGGAATTATTCCTGACTAAAATGATTTACAAGATATAATACAACTCTTATAGGTATTTCAATTGGAGTCAGTTGAGAATTGTCACATTATCATTCAGCTATAAGAGAACTTTAAGCTGTAGATAAATACCATTTAAATAATATTTTTTTAATACTTGAAAATCTTTTATAACACTGCACCGATGTTTAAGTTATTAGGAAGATCTTGCAAATAAGAGAAGAGGGTAAAAATATTTTCAGAAATGTTTTAAAATTGTTAGAAACTTAAATAAGCCTCAAGAAAATATTGTTTTGTAAACATCAATCAAAACTGCAAATGCATTACATATTTAATGCTGTTATCATTATTCATAAGCGATAATAGTTACGAAATTATATTCAGACTATATAGCAGATAAACTATTAAAATACACTTCGCGTTTCTCAAATTATCACAAATTTAGTAAGTAAACTTGAACTGGGAGGACCAGTAACGAAATTATTAGCAGGTACATGTGAAACCTGATTAACTATTTACTTAGCTGTTTCGATTTACCATCAAGTCTGACAGAATATATTAGGCACATTCCAAAGTAAAAAATGTCCCAGGTGGGACTAGCCATGAGTCATTTTTTATAACAATATTAAAATTATATTTACAAAGTGGTTTTGAAGCCAATTAAAACAGTCTGCTACATTATATTACATTCGCCAAACTCTATTACACAGTCAGTATAGTATAAAAATTGATATTTCAGAGTAAATGTAAGTTTACAAAATCAACAATTTCAGTAACAAACTTGCACGCTAAAAACCCTAAGAAAGTAAACATAATAAGTACTAAAAACCTATACTTTCTCTGGTGATTAGCACAATCAAATATGTGCTATTTATTTTAATTAAAATTTACAAGCTTCAATTCTAAATAGTTTTCCAATTTTATATTAAATTTCTCAATTTCCACACAATCTGTTATATTTTTGATTGTAGCATTTTCTCATCTGCTATTGCTCATGCAAACGTATAGTATTTGTAGTTACTAATCCGCGTTCCTAAACGGTTAATATATAACACAACAATAATGGGCCCAAAATACTACCCTGTGGTACTCTCATATCAGAAATGATCTAATCTGAAATTATTTTATGACATTTAACCTTTTGCTTAACTCTTATTTACTGTATATATTGGTAATTCCGTATCATTTAAACAAACATATTGTGCAGTTAATAGAAATAAAGTAGATATCTGCTTGTTCCTCTATTTACAACAAAGCTGTACAAAGATTATTACTGGAGGTATGGAAAAGTGCAAATCTTTTGCTCAGTTTTACCATTTGAGATGGGTGTTTCAAAAATTTGTTTACATGACATCTGAATAAGTTTTGAGTAAAAGGCAGTGTGCCATTGGAAAAGCTCAATCAGGCCCCAGGCGTGTATGTATTTTCGAGTCAGGTATTCGTACGCTATTCGTATACTACCAACCGTAACATTTTTTGAAACTAAATATATATAAAATAAAATGGGTGGGTTTGTAAATAATATCATTTACGAGCCTCTAAGTGAAACATTTCAAACTTTTATAACAATTTCATGTTTATGAGAAACTGGAATTCGATCTATAACACATTTTAGGGCTGCAGGTCTGCGTCGTAGTGCAGCCTCCTTCCTAGTTTAAAGGCCGGTTGAGCTTATTATAGTCGAACGTTAATACACGATCTGGTATTAATTATTAAAGATGGCCATTATTGGTAGTCATATTAATTAGGAGAATATAGTAATTATACAAATATTAATCACAATCAGTCTTCTTCGTCGTTGTTGGATTCCGAGCTTCGTGGCCGGTTATATCACCAAGTTTCGCCATGCTTCTTGGTCTTTTGTCTTTAGCATTATATCCGTTGTAAACATATTTGATAAAGTCTTCACTTAGTCGTCAAATCTTATAGATGATTGGCTTCTCGTTCCTACGTCGTCGACTTTGCGTTGAGTGACTAGTTTCTCGGTGCTGTCCTGTTTGATTAGATGATAAAAAATCTTAAAATGTGCCCTTGGATGGTTAACAGAAACTTCCGCTTGTATTTATATTTAGCTTTTTTAGAATTGATATGTTTGTTATATGTGCTGTCCACGGGACTCTCAGCAATTTTCTGTAGTAGGTCATTTCAAAGACTTTAATACGTCTTCTACGTGTAACTTTTAGTGTCTTGACTCTGGACCATAAATAGCTATGGGGACTATCAGGTCTGGTCTAGTCGTTTTTTGGTTTCGTTTCCGATATGATGGTCCTTCCATATTTATGTAACTTGAGCCAGCGCTTTCTTAACGTTATCTTACTTAATCAAATCCTTTTTACCGCCGGAGCAGCGTCGAGGTGCCTTCTCACTCCGGGTTTGGCTTTTTTGCTATGCACCGGAACGTAATAAAGCCAGCGGTCTTTCGAACATTACGCTCCTACATGTTGAAATCTCTTTTTCTTTTCGCATTCAATCTTTCCATCTACACTTATGGAGATTTCCAACCCCACTAACGACTGTCATGGTGTCAATATGTATCTGGGACCGATTGTTTAACGCACCCGTCCGATAGTACGAGGCGCCGTGTTGAACGCAGCCTTAGGACTCCCATCCAAGTACTGGCCAAAGCAAGTGTTACTTAATTACAGTCAGGCAACAATAATTAGCCCATTCTTCTTTTCATTTCTCCTTCTGAGCCACCTTTGTTAGAAATAGTGTTTCTATCCATCACTTGTTCTTCTTTGGAGTTAGGTCTCTCCAAGGTTTCTCCATTCTACCCTATCTTGTGCCTTTTTTTATCAAGTTTATTGCAGCCAGTTCCTACATTCTGTCTACCATCCCACGGTCTCCAGTTCACAACTCCCCTTTGCTTCATTCATCCTAACCACTTGACCAGTCCATCTCCTGCCAGGATTGCTGCTATATCTGTCATTTTTGTCTTCTTTCTTATCCATTTGTTTGTCTTTCTGTTCTTCAATGTGATCCACAGGATAATTCTCTCCATTCTTCTTTGAGTAACTTAAAGTTACTTAATGATGTTTTTGGGTAAGTGCACTGTATGTAATCACCGAGGTTATGCACTGATTGAATACTTTTGATTTCTGGTATGTCACTTAACAATACTAACGCTTTCAAAGGTTCTATCTATATCTGGAATCAGTAGGTATTGTTGGGGCACAGTATTGGGTTTGTATACGACCATTATACAGCATTTGCATCGATTAAGTACTGCTTCTAAGCTGATGTACTCAATTTCTGCCATTTCTTCTTTGGAGCTTCAGCTGTTCTTGCTAACTAACCCCAATTAAGGAGCAGAAGCTGCTCCCCAACTCACGACTTTAACCCCAAGAACTGTAAGGTTCTAACTCCATCTCCTACAGATATCATTACTACAATGTTAATTCATACCGAAGTAGTTCTGCAGTATTCGTTTTCAATAAGTAGTCGTAATAATTAATTAAAAATAATTTATTCGTTTAATTGGATCGGATCTAACACTAGTAATTATATCTTCATTTGGCAACACAAAATTAAGAGTGCTATGCTCTCTTTGGTTATATAATTATTTTATACTGAATTTGTGACCATATAAGATTTCTGGAGAAGATATATAATTATTTCCGTGGACTTTCAAATGGCCAAAAACAGAAAATATTGTCATGTCCGCTCTATACAAAGTGTGGTAGAAAGTATCTGGCGCTGCCGGCTGCAGATCAACATCTGGCGCCAGGCGGCCGCGCGCTTATATGGTCAGGCGGCCAACTTCTGCCTACCGGTTAGCCTCAGCCTCACGGAATAACGCAGGCTCTCCCACGGCCTCTGATAAACTGCACCATCAGCATCAACACGAAGGACTCCACCTACTGTCGAGGATAACCGTTCCGGGTGTCGCCGATACAAATTACCAAATTCTGCTTCATTTTCGCCTAACGCGCATTTTATCTGTTATGGTAGCTGTAGTTACGGTTTTTATAGAGCCAATTGACGTGTTTTATTCAAGCCCGACCTTCTAACCGCTTATGAGCGATTACGGCGAAGAACCCTTCAACGAGCGCAGGTGTGTTCTTTTGGCGCCGCTATTATGTTCTTTGTAGTCGCTGTAGGTAGACCTGACGTATAGTTTTTGGGAGTCAAAATTCCGGCCGCGGGTGTGAAGCCACCTTTGGAATTTGTATCTTAAAATTTGTTTCGGAAATTATATAATAAATGTAACAAAGCCAACGGACGAAGAGTGAGAACATACGTAATTCGTCGAAACCTTGAGACGATCACTTGCGAAATTTTTTGTATAAGTTTGACAAATCAGATACGGTTAGCTAGCTCATCACTCAAACAGTTCCGCGAAATTGGATCTAGGTAATTTTTCTGTTTACGAGTTTAAATTATGAAATCTCGAAAAAAGTCTGGAATAAATCACTGTTGCTATTATTGCAACGAAACGTAAGAAACGATGATTCGGAACACATCTTTTATAGTCAATAACATTGCACACAAATATTTAAGTAAATACGTCGAATGCAGGAAAGTCGAACTAAATACGACGAATGGAGAAAAGTCGAAGTAAATATGTCGAATCTTCAAATCAAAGTAATGTTAGTAATAACATCGATTCAACTATATTGAATAGAGAAAAGAAAAATTGAAAAAAGTCGAAGTAAATACGCCGCATGCCAAAAGGTCAAAGAAGTACGTCAAATACACACATTTCGAATAGAAATAATGTCTAATGTTAAAAATGCTGAATGTAATAACATCGATTACAACTACATATATTGAATTAAGAAATGCAGAATTAAGAAGGTCGAACTAAATACGTCGACTACAATGTTAAAAATATTGGACATAATAACATCGACTACAACTGTTTCGAATGGATACAACATGAAATGAAAAAGGTCCAAATAAATATCAAAAATGCGAAAACTTGGAAGTAAATAGGTCTAATGCAAGAAGGCCCAAGAAAATACGTCAAATACAAACATTTCGAATCGAAATAATTTAGAATGGTATTAATACTGAATACAGTAACATCCATCAGAACTACATCGAATGGAAATAACGTCGAATGCTAAAGATCCAAATACAAAAATATGTCGAATAACAACATTTCGAATCGAAATAATTTAGAATGGTATTAATACTAAATACAGTAACATCCATCAGAACTATATAGAATGCCAAATATCGAAATACGAAAATATCTCGAATACAAACACTTCGAATCGTAATAATTTAGAATTGTTTTAATATTGAATACAGTAACATCTATCAGAACTACATCGAATGCCAAAGATCCGAATACAAAAATATGCCGAATACAAACATATCGAATCGAAATAATTTAGAATGGTATTAATACTGAATACAGTAACATCCATCAGAACTACATCGAATGGAAATAACGTCGAATGCCAAAGATCCAAATACAAAAATATGCCGAATACAAACATTTCGAATCGTAATAATTTAGAATTGTTTTAATATTGAATGCAGCAACATCCATCAGAACTACATAGAATGCCAAAGATTCGAATACAAAAATATGCCGAATATAAACATTTTGAATCGTAATAATTTAGAATTGTTTTAATATTGAATATAGTAACATCCATCAGAACTGCATTGAATGCCAAAGATTCGAATACAAAAATATGCCGAATATGAACATAAAAGGTCAGTTTAATATACCTATGAAAAGTTTCCTATTTTAAATAAAAAAGTTCAGATTTAACCAAGATTTTCGTAGAAGAAATTCTGTGTGAGAAAAATATAATCATTTTTCTTTGTTTCGTTCGTCTGATATTCACTCCTATACGTGAGATTCTTAAATACACTTCTTAATTTAATTCATAAATAGAACATCTTACGTCACCTGGAATGTATTGTTATATCTGTGTTCTCCTGGAAGTATGCTCTCTCGAGTGCACGTGTGATAAAAACACTTGCGGTGTTCACAGGTTTTTGGGGACGAGCTCGAAGGTTGATATTTGTTCCTGTAATTTAATAAGTTCTATCAATTACTTTTTTATCGTTTGAAGAATCGACAAAAAGTCGCATTAAACAAGTTCAAGAAACAATAAGTTGGTAGAAATACAGTGCTGTTTATTCTTTCGCTGTGAGCGGATAAAACTCAACCCCGTTACTTCCTTACCGTTTTCGTTACCGTTCCCCGCATGAACAAAAACTCTGTGCATGTGATCGTCGTTCTTAGCTGTTTAAAATCATCTAATTCGCCGTTTTCCGAAGAAAAATCCTAATTACGCAATATTGGGTAACACCAGCTTCTTTGTTGTTCGTATACCCGTAGGAATTCCAATCACACAACCCGTCGTCATATGGTGCAGTACCTTTGATTCGACTGCCGTCTTTCTATTGTCATCCACCCAGGGGCGTCCCGTCAAATAAAGATACCTAATAGAAATCCCTATTGTGTCTCACACACTATCGCACACTTCCGCTAAACTAAGGTAAAAATTATCCACGTACTATATGTATACCGTTGCTTAGTAAAAACTATTTGCAGTGATTTCCTTTTCTTAAAAGTTCTGCAAAATATGGAAAAATAGAAGTAGTTTGATTTTCATGAAATAAAGTAACCTTTAGTTGCTATTTGTATAATAATAAATTACTGTAATTGTTTTCGTGAACTCAACTGTTATTGGTTAAACTGTTTTTTTTTATATTACAGTAAATGCCCTGGCCAGTAGGGGCGAGCCATCAAATTCGGACGTCACGAAGCCTTTTATTTATACATAATCTGTACCAGGACCGACTCAGGGTCTGTTTTGAACATTTTCTTTTTGTACTATTTTACTTACTTACTGTACTTTTGTAATAATTGTAATTATTTCATATTTATATCCATTATTCAAAAGTCATGACTTGTTATTTTTGGGTATTTTCTCATTTGCATGTATCTTGTAAGTAGTCAGGAGGAAGCACAATAAGGTAAGTTCGATTTCACGTAACCCGCTGGTCCTCGGCCCTTTCACGAAGATCTTCATTTAGTTGTGACTTGAGAAGGTGGCGCCCACTTATTTTGCCATACCCTGAGCATTATAACAATCAAGACTTTCTTTCTGTAAGCGTTTTTCGTGACCCCCGCCCCTCCTACCTGAGCCAGCTGAAGAGCCTTTTTCCATCGGTTTTGCTGCGGTCTGACGAATACAATGTTTGGGCTGTAACATATTTCGTAAGTCGCCTAAACGGGGATTTCTAGATATGCCTTCAACCATAATTACAATCTAATGCTACAAGAAATTTGTATTTAATCAGTCATTCTCCACAATTTCTTACGTACTTTCTTACATATAGTAATGGAGTTACTGTTAAAAAATTAATTGGACATTTTTAACTCTTCAATATCAAATAATAATGATACCATAGATTTAGTACTCGAATGCATCTAAATATAAGCTTACATTTGAGTGATTCGGTAATATGTTTACCGCGTGTTTCGTCTCCTCGGCTAATTGCTATATAAAATTTCGGGCAATCAAAATCTAATTCTGAATGAGCATACCGTGTCTGACCGCATTCTTTGACGGATGAACAATTTTAAATTTGCATGCTGTTCCGAATTCTATTCCGATAATTCGGGGCTACTTTGTCTGACTGATAGATGTTCAGTGGCGCAGATCATGCCAAACCAGACATGATCTTACGCTGTTTTAAAGCAACTAATCAGTTTTCTTTGACTTTTTGCACTGATACATTTTCAACTATTCAAAATTATCAGTTATTTAAGAGGAATGTAAACTAAGGCACTGGTTAAATACATATGTAAACTATAACAATTATTTAAAATGAAAATTCTTTTATTCTTTGTAAACATTTTATTTCTTCCTTTTTGTAGAGTATGTTATGTTCAAGGTTAATCTATGTAATTATATACAAATTCCAATACAACCAGAAAGTATATGTGTTGCTTATTTTTGGTAAATGCCGCGGAAATGCGGCTGCAGCTCGCGATTTATATATCAGGCGCTATTCGAATAGAAACCCACCGCCTAACAATGTATTTAGAGGCCTTGAAACTTCTATAAGAGACGAAGGTAAATTTGTTAATTTCAGAAGATATAAGCTCAGAACAATTACGGACATAAAAAATGAACTAGCAGTATTAGCGACAGTGAATGAGAATCATCCTGTAAGTCAAAGAGATCTGAGCATAAATGTGGGTATTAGTAGAACTTCAGTTAGAAGAATTCTGAAAGCAAACGTATCTCATCCCTATCACGTTACTTTGGTGCGGTACTGCGGGAAAATGACCCTCAGAGAAGATTGAAATTTCGAAATTTCTTCCAGAATCAACTTCTTCTGGATTCATCATTTTTAGACTGTGTATTGTTTAACGGATACATACTGAATACATATTATCCATCTCCAAACAGTTTTTTCTTTTACGGCATGGTATGGCATGGTAGGTAATCATATTACTGTACCACACTCCTCCCATGAAAATCTATGTGGACAACATTATTTGGATTTCCTAGAAATCATTTCACCCGGTATCTTGGTACCATCACGACAGCTGTCCTGTTCACTACAGTTGAATTGTTAGGAATTAATTACGTATTGTATTTGGAGGAAAGAGCTGTATAGCCATAACCACTAATACACTAGACGTTTTGTTTGAGGTACAATTAAAGAGATAATATTCCGAACTCCAGTAGTAAATGAGCATAAAATATAATAATTAATATTAATAAAACTATTAATTACTACAGTACGAGATCAACTTGGCACATAGTAATTATGATCCATTTGGATACTATAAAAAATACAATAGTCTTACTTGCTACATGCTTGCGTCAATCACTTTTAAGAGGAGTTTAGCTGATCTACCTAGATTTCGAAAAATTAATATATTCTATATGTAGCAGCAATTACTTCAAAATGTAATTTAAATAAACATTTTGTTTAGTTAAAGTATTGCTGTTTTTAATGAAATAAGTTAGAAATACTTAATTCATAACTTCCTAGATAAATCCTAGTTTTCTTCGTCAACAGCCTTTCCCAGTCCACTCCTGAACGGAGGCCTTTCCCTTTTTCCATTTCTCTTTGTCTTAAGGTAACTGTTGCCATTTTCTTCCTGCGTATTATTTTATAGCATCGGTCCAACGCCTTTGTGGTGTTCCAACACTTTTTCTATGTAATCTTTGTCTCCATTGTGTCACGTATTTTGACCATCTTTAGCTTTCCTACCCAACAACGTGACCCGCCCATCTCCATTTCATAGTTGTTCTAGTTTGTGTCACGTCTGCTACTTTCTTTTCTTTTGATAATTTCATTTCTAATCTGGTTTCTATAGCCAATGGGCGCCCATAAGGATTGCAATAGGGAATAAAGTAAATTGTTTACTACATCGACAGCCTGACAGATACCAAGAGGTCTATTCTTAGAACTATTAGATACGACAAAGTCAACATGCCAATCCTGCAAGCGGCAGGGTAATAAAAATTTGAAATTACTTTACTGCTAAAAACAGAGCAAAAATTTATCTTGGAATTTTTTTAACTTCGCACTTGCACTCCCCCCCCCCCCCCCCCCT